>KV426126.1:0-12897 GCA_001632375.1 Exidia glandulosa HHB12029 | reverse complement strand
CTGAAAGGCTGCGCCAGACCTTTGGGACTGCCATATTGGGGCAGTTTCTCCGTGTCCGCGTGGTGCAGTTGCCTAAAACGATTTCAGCAAAAAAGCAGCCCTCGAGGCTGGTGCTCGATGCGTGAAGCTGCTTGTCCGTCTAAAGTCCGTCGCGAGCATGTGGCGGCTTGGCGGCCATGGAAGTCGACACCGCGCCGCCGCCTCCTCGTCCCGTCCCCTCAGCGGGAATCGTCTGAGGCTCACCTGAAACCCTGGTCGGCCAAAAAAACCGACCTCGAACGCTTCAGTACTTTGTATGCTGCAACGAGCCCAGCGGAAGGCCCTCGAAAGCGGAACAGCACGACAGTTCCGATGATCGTCGTGCGTCATTTCAACAAGCAAATAATCTGCAGCGCTCAATTCTCACCGCTGCTTATTCGCTTATTTGGACCGCTCGCCTCGATTCCACAGGTTTCAGCAAGAATCAAAATTGAGTACGGCTATTCTTGAGGGAGAGGTGCTCGCGAGGCGACCGAAACGCGGCCAGGCACCGGGAGCTTCCTCGCCGGGATCGGAGTCGTGTCGTATGTCGAGACCGATCAACACACGGCGTTGATGAGTCAAGACCGCGTGGACGTCTGAATCCTGCGCCTATGGCCAAGAATATCATTGCTTACAGAGCTGTAGAGGAGAGAGGGCTTCCTGCAGACCTAGTCTTCGCCGTCTGCGACTACAGCGGGGTAGGAGATGGGTGACCGGGGTTGAAAGTATACTCGAACTGATGATCATAGCACTGCCATGGATGCTCTCGAATCTCAGCGCTAATAAAGATCTGCGTCGACGTAACTCAGTAGATCCCAAGTGGCCCATCTGTCTCAACGCGTCAAGCTGTCATGAATGGCCGATCCTGACATTCCTTTCGTCCAGCGATACTTGTGCTGAAGAGGAACAGCTCTGAATCGCTGCACGGCGCGGAGAAGCAGAAACGTGCGAACACGCTACCTCTTGAGCACAGGTTTGCATGATACGGGCATTGGACAGAGCATCAGAGCAATGAGCGCAGCAGCAGAACTGTGGGAAGGTCTAGTGATTCAGATGAACTGAGGCGTACTGAAGCGACTAGAGACGACGAGAGGTGCCACAGGGGCCGACTCGTCGATGCCTGCTTGTCCAAATTCTCGTGAAAATCTCCTCACCGTCTTGGCGTGAGTACCTGAGGTTCAGTTCGACTCATCAACAGGGACAAATTTGGAGCGATGAACGAAAGGCGAGGTGATCCCAACGGCGATGAGAACAGCCAGAGAACAGCACGGGACCCTCGATGGCAGAGATCAGAAACTTGTAGGCTGTGGCGACCATCGTTTCTTGGTACTGTGCGCCTCGAACGACTCTCGACGGGCACAAGCATCGCGCTACAAGCTCTTTCATGTCCAGCAGGGAAGGTCCGAGAGCGTCCATGTGGACTCGCGAAGTCCTCGTGCGGCCGTCCAGAGCCAGCATGGTCGAGAACCAGAACCTTCTTCCTCTGCGTGATGTGGCAACGCTGCGCCCAGTGCCGTCTGGAATGTGATGATATGAGCGGGGGGATCAGTGAGCGCCCGCGTTATCGCTGTTGGCTCCCACGACCACGACCAGGATGAGCGACGCGCCGTCGATGTACCTCTGTGTCGACTGCGGCGGATCCAAGACCGCTGCAGCCATTGCGACTAAGGACGGCACCGTCGTCGGCCGCGGGCTGGGTGGTCCGTCTAACTATACCGACGTCGGCCTGGCCAAGTTCGTCCAGTCGTTCTCGGACGCCGTAGCGAACGCATACAAGGCTGCCTTGGGTAGTGGCGACGCTCCGGAGCTCCCGCTGAACAGCGGCGTGCTCCAAGCCGCGTGGATTGGAGTATCTGGAGTCGACTCGCCCGCGGCCGTGGCGGCGCTGACCGACGCGCTCGCCCCGCTGCTCGCTCTGCCCCCGTCGGCGCCCAGGCTGTTGGTCGCCAACGACACCCACCTGCTCGCATCCCCATTACGCCTGCACTCGGATGTCTCTACGGCCGTCGTGGCTATTGCCGGCACTGGGTCCATCGCTGTCTCGTTCAAGTTGCAGGAGGATGGATCGCTGCAGGAACTTGGTCGCGTCGGTGGATGGGGATGGCTGCTTGGCGACGAGGGCTCGGGCTTCTATGTCGGCCGCGAAGCAGTTCGCGAGATTCTTACGCGTGCGGATAGAGCAGCTCTCACCGGTGAACCTGCCGCGCCGTCGACTCTGCGCGACAAGGTGTTCGAGATCTTCGAGATCGAGAACCCGTACGACGTCTTCAGCGTCATATACGCGGCCGATCCCACCCCTGGTATCGGCGCAACGCCCGCCGCAAAGCCCATCCTCGACAAGGAGCGCAAGCATCGTATGGCAGGTCTCGCGCCTGTCGTGTTCGAATGTGCTTTCGTCGACAAGGACGAGCTCGCTCTGACCGTCCTCCGGAGCAGTGCAGGGGCACTCGCACGCCAGATCTCTGCCATGTTGAAGACGGAGAACGACGTCAGCCCTGCAGCAAACGCCGTTTTGGCGTCGTCCTCCATCCTTTGCCTCGGCGGCTCACTCGTTAGCCAAGAAGGCTACCAGAACCTTCTCAAGGAGGAGCTCGCCAAGTTCGGGCACGTCTTCCGGTATATGCAATATGTCGACGATGTGACTGGGCTTGGTGCCGCTGGAATTGCGAGCGCTGCGTAGTATCATGTATTGAACGAGTGTGTTGTATTGTATTGAAGTAAACTTTGGAGTCACAGGAAGACATGATCATGACGCGGAATGTTTATGCAGTCTCTCCAATCGCTCGCTGAGCGTAGACTCATTCCTGCTCTAATCGAGACGAGTAATACGGTCGTCCATCACCATTATGTCTTCGCGGTTAGCACGAATACGCGCCAGTCGATGGGTCTGGACAACGGAAGACATACGATGTCGGGGACAAAGAACGTGAGTCGGACTCCGAAGCCGACACCGTTCTCGTACCCGCACTCGTCAGTCTTCCGACTTTGGCCAGGTGTTACTCCATACTCACAGATTAAGAAGCAAGTTCAAATGTCCCTCGTGTCAGAGCTGACTGCGACCAAGTCCTGGGCGGATGTCCCGCTCGACCCGTCGCTGCTAGCACTGCGTCCCGACGAAATGGCGTTCTTCAAGGCACAGACGGGGATAGAAGACGACGAGGCGCTCAGGCAGCATATAATCAAGATTCAAGAGGAAGCTTATCAGGTAGCTCTGCATCCAACTGCATTTGTTAGCCGCTCACGAAAGAAAAGGTCGCGCCGTACCCATGCATTCGCCGCTTCGGCTTCACGAGGCTTGCATCGCGTCTCCTACATTACGCTGCACGTCGATAATTCTATTACGCAGGTTGAAGATATCTCGTCACCCTTCATATGATGAGGTCATGTCTATGGGCCGCAATAACCCCACGGCGCTGCTACTTGATCTTGCATGTTGTGGTTCGTCATCGACCATACTCTTCACTCCCCAGTGTCTCAATGAGTTCAGTGGGGAATGACGCGCGCAAGGCGGCTGCGGACGGCTGGCCTGCTGAGCGTATAGTGGCATCCGATCTCCACCCCGGTAGGCGTCCTATCGCTATATCGGCTGGGCGCTAAACACATCTTCCTCAGAGTTCTGGGACGTAGGGCACAGACTATTCCGCTCTACGCCAGAGTCATGCCCGATCCAGTTCATTCCAGGCGACCTGTTCTCTGACGCGTTCTTGTTTCCCTCTACGACGCTGTCCCCGCCTCCGGAAGGCAGACTCGTCAATCCGAAGTCGCTCCACGGCGCTTTCAGTGCCATTCATGTCGCGGCTTTCTTCCACCTCTTTTCCCTCGACAAGCAACGCGAGGCGGCCTCTCGTATCATCGCTTTACTTGCTCGGGAGCCTGGATCTATAATATTCGGCTCCAATATCGGCTCGGATATCGCAGGGCAGCGTCTTGGGCAGCTCCCGCACCTACACAATGCGCAGAGCTGGCTCGAGATGTGGGCGTCATGTGGAGAGTCAGATCTGGAGGTGTCCGCTGAGCTCCGGAGTATCGACGGCTACCTCGGAGAAGGAGTTCGTCGGCGAGGAACTGCGAGCGATGTCGGCGGGAATGCTGTCTCTATGAAGTGGCTTGTCTGGAGTGTGAGGCGACATGGCGGATAAGGGCGCCGATGATGGTATATGCTCTTGATGACGCTGTACAAGTACCAGCAATAACTGTATGAGTAGAAATCAATGGGACTGAAGAGTTGCTGTTCATTGAACTGGGAAAGTGTTTCGGAACATGGGGACAAGTATCGTGCCAGAGTGGTCGTACGTATAACTACTCCAGAATCAAAAAGCAATCCTTGTTGTCGGGTCGTGTCGTTGCCGCCCCTTGCCGTGTAGTCCTCGTCGTCCGTATGCCGCGGAACACTGGCTCAGACAGCCCGATCCCAAGTTTCTTGGGTGGTACTTTACAGAGTCGGGCTCGTAGAGACTTACGGGACTCTTCGTTGGGGCTGCAACGAGAGGAGTGCGAATGAGCCAGTGCGCGATGGCGCACGCAGCCCTCTGTGCGCCATGCGGTTCCTTTAAGTGTGAGAGTGCAACCCCAGTGCGCCTGGCAGCTTGCTGGTATTTCTTTCAATATGAAGGCCATACAGTTGAAGTGATCATGATCGCAAGGGAGCAGCAGACGTCCCGGATGCCCAGGTGGGTGAATTCGAAGGGGTATACAGCGTGCGGGCGCGTTCACTTCGTGCTTTGATTCCAAATTCCATCCCTCCATCATCTTGTCACAGTGCAGAGATAGTAGGCAGGCACTGATGTGTGCCACGTGCTTTGAGGGTTAGGAGTGCTACTAGTACTCATCCTGTTGCGTATCCCGTCTCCCATACCACTTCCACCACAGAATACATGTATGCTATAACTGAAAGATGAGCCCCTATTCACAAGCGTTAATGGGGTAGTGGTAACCTTGATCGTTGCCATTCAGCTGACTCGATCAGCCAGGGGTTCGATTCCCCTTTAACGCATTACCTTTTGCTCAGCCCAGTTTGTAGGCTGGGAAACCATATATCTAGCTTGATTTAGTCGCCTTTCACTTTTCATAAATCAATCCTTATGTAACGCCACAAGCGGTCGCTTCATCATTGACATGAGGCCACGGGCAATGGTGTATATGCGTAGGTAGTACGGCTACACCACTGACGCGTCAAGGAGAATTAAAAGCGTATTAAAGAAGAATCAATAGCCAAATACCTCGCTCCCAACGCAAGCACGGCAGGACAGAACACCTTTCGGGTCGTAGGCTTTCTTGATGGACAGCAAGCGAGCGTAGTTAGCACCCCACTGCACCTCTTGCCAGTTATCGGTGGGCGCGTTTTCGTTGTAGTACACCGCGGTACCGAAAACGGCGTCCGAGCGTGCGCGGATATCCGCTATGAGAGCAGTCTGCGCGGCTGTAACGATAGGCGTTGATGCGCCCACACCGACGTCTATGAGACCAGCGGACGAGCGCCAAGCCGGGTGAACGGCCGTATCGGTTGTGTTGGGTACGTTCACCGCGCCGCCGTCGAGCATCTGGTAGATGAGAGCCGTACCCGCCGGGAAGCCGAGGAGGTAGTCGACAAACTTGCGACGGCCATCCACGGTCTGGAGGAGCGCGTCTGGCACGATACGGGAAGCCAGGAGAGTATTGATGCCCACACGAGGTCCAGTGGCTTGGATGATGGGAGTAACCGCTTTCTCGTACGTCTCCAGCCACGTGGGGAATTGCTCAGCGTTGAGAGCGTTGGTCACTCCCGGGATGGAGGTAAGCACGTCGAAGGTAGAGAGGAAGTCTGCGGCCGAAACGGGCGTCTCGTCCAACTCGAAATGTTGTTGGAAGATGATGCCCTTGGAGTAGTGCATGAGTAAGCATCAACTGAAGATTTTAGGGGAGCGCATACGAGATATGGGTATGACGCTATCCACTCGCCCGTAACGCCCTTTTCGAACAACGCCGGCAACTGGTCAACGAATGTGCGAACCACGCTGTCCCAAGTCTCCGTGCTGTTAGACACCAACGTGCCGGTCACAGCGTTCGTTGCCTTGAGCGGAGGATGCGACTTCAGCCACGCGCGGGTCGTGACACCGAATGTACCGCCGCCACCTCGGAGGGCCCAGAATAGGTCGCTGTTCTGGCACCGGTTGACGGTGCGGAGCTTGCCATCCGCGGTGACAACTTCGAACTGTAAGACGTCTGTTGCGAGTATAATATCAGTATGCGGCGGCACCACCTCCGAGCATTGACGTACTGTCCACGCCGAGTCCGTTCCGGTGAGAGAAGATGCCCGTGCCTCCTCCCAGAATGTAGCCACCGAGGGCTCCGACACTGCCAATGAGATGTGTTAGACGATCCGGGAGTGCGCAGAAAGGGCTCAAGTCGAACTTACGTGCGACCTATCCCTCCGATCGTCGTGCGGTTGAACCCATCCGCAGCTGCGTAGAGACCGTGTACGCTGACACCAGCCTCAGCCATGAGCGCAGGCTCGGGAGTTGCTTTGCAGCCGTCAGGGACGAAGGCTGGAGTGAAGGAGGTGCCTTGAAGATGGTGCGTCCGGATCGTGAAAGACCCTGCACCGCTCGATCGGCCGGCGTAGTCATGCCCAGTCTAGTAGTGCATGAGAGTGAGTACATGCACAAAGCTGAGACGGGGTAGTGCGTACGTTCTTGATGCGGAAGCGGAGGTTATGCTTCGCGGCGAACTTGACAGACTTGACGATATCCTGCGTCGAAGCGACCTCGACGATGTACGATGCTAGATTACCATACGAGCATGTCCCGTTGACAGGCGTCAAGGTGATATCTTGCGGCACAGGACATCCCGTTCCGTCCTCGGTGACTTCCCAATTGCTGTTGAGTAGATTCACAAATTGTCACCGTCAGAGCACTGGGGCAGACGCGAGGCAGAGGATAAAACTCACGTGTACATCAGAGCGTCAGAAATCTCCAGCCGGAACTCGTCGGTGACGAAGTTCGCCACGAGAGTCGCGCACTTTTCAGCGTCGTACGTCGCCCCGGCATAACAGACGGCACCGTAAGGAACGGACTTGACGAGACGACCGCCGACTGTCGTATTGAACGACGACAGCTCTTTGGCACTGGGGAAGCACGAGTCGCCAGGCAAGCAGTACGGCGCCGCCGCGAGCGCAGATGAGAATATAAGCGAGAGTGAGAGTAAAGTGAGCCCTGCCGCCATGTCTGCAACGATGAAGAATATTCAGAAGGACTCGGAGCAACGAAGAAAAAAAGATTGTACGTTATATATATGGCCCTGTCCGCGCGCTCGGCTCAGGGGAGGACTAGAAGGAGAGAACTGAATGGATCCAAGTCGCAGCTTCGGCTTCCCGCTGCGCCGCAGCCGGGAATGGACTCGCACGAAGCGATGCATGCAAGTCCGTCGTTTCAAGGAAAGATTAATGAGAGTCCGAGCGTTTAAGGACCTTTTGGGTGCCTGCTCCTCCGATTTTTTAAAGGATTCTCACATCGCCCTAGCGGTCTCACAATACTACGATGCACGGTCTACAGAAATCCATGAGCTTGGGAACCTGCATTGAATCGTGGGAGTTTGCGAATAGAGTCCAGTTTGGCGCATTGGAAGGGGCGTAGAAGACGACCTTTTTCGGAGCACGGCGAGAAACATGACGCATGCTTGGACGCATGCTTAGTCAGCAACATCGCCTACTCGTGCTGCGCCTCCAGTCATGCATCGCAACACTCAGCGTTGCCAGGAGACCTGGCTTTCCACCATTCGGTGTCTCCGACATTTCTCAAGCGCAGTGCTGACGGAATTCAGATGTGCAGGCGGCTGCGCATGGCTCCCATTAGACGCCCATGTCAAAGATTCCCTGCTCTAAATATACGAAATTCGCAGACGCTGTCCTCTCACCCTCCTCCAACATGTCTCTCGCGCAGAGGCTCCTGCTCGCATTTTTTATAATCGCGACAATAGCGGACACTGTTCTCTCACAAATCTCCAACACCTCCCTCCTCGCTCAGAAGCTCGTAGTCCTCGACATCGGCGACGACCTGGGCCAGTGTCGCATCTTTGTGTGCAACACAGATGGTAGCGACGTGCAGACAATCTACGACCACGACTTCCACACTCTTCCAGACGGCATTCAAGCTCACGGCGACACTCTTTACTGGACGAACATGGGTACTGACCCCGCGCTCGACAATGGTTCCCTCATGTCCGGCCGCGTTGCTATGAACGCTTCTGGTGCACTGGAACTTGTCGACGTCAAGACGATCGTCCCTCCCGGTGTGACATTCACGCCGAAGCAGGTGCAGCTCGACACCAAGGGTGGCAAGCTCTACTGGTCGGACCGCGAGGGCATGCGTGTCATGCGCTCCAACCTCGACGGAAGCGCCGTGGAGACGCTCGTCCAGACCGGGAGCGGCGCGGATGACCGTAAGGATACCACCCGCTGGTGCGTCGGCATTGCAGTGGATACGACGCGCGGTCTCATATATTGGACGCAAAAGGTACGTCAGAGCCAAGAATTATTACATCTCACTCTGGCTCAATGTGTCATGTACATCTCAGGGACCGTCAAAAGGCTGGCAAGGCCGTATCTTCCGCGCCAGCATCGAGATTCCAGTAGGCGAGACTCCGAGCACGCGTACGGACATCGAGACTCTCTTTGAGCACCTCCCAGAGCCGATCGATCTCGAGCTCGATGAGGAGTCGCAGACACTCTACTGGACAGACCGCGGCGACGTGCCCCTCGGCAACACGTTCAACCGCGTGTTCGTGGGCTCCGACTCGATCGCAACGCAAGGCCCCGCAAAGAGTTACATCCTCACCAACAAGTTCCACGAGACTATCGGCCTGAGCTTGGACTTGCCGAACGGGAGAGCGTTCGTGACGGACCTGCTTGGTGGAGTATACGCCGTAGACCTGAACAGCGGAAAGAAGGCGGTGTTGATTGCGGATGCGGGTACTATCAGTGGATGCGTGTATGTCCCGGCTGTGTAGCATGCTGGGTGAACTACAAGTGTTCATTCATAGAGAATGCATCCTCTTCGCCTGAATCCACTGCACGTCTGTGGGATTTCATAGCCTCAGCCCAGCCTTGACGTGGCATCATTACCATGACACTTGAGGTTGCTCCGAGCTTTTCGTATGAGAAACGGACGTAGTGCCGTTATCACCGCCTTCTCCGTGCCGGGCCTTTTCTTCAGACCGTCGGCCTGCTACGCCCAAGGCCGAGCTACTCCAAGAAAACGACCATTAGCGACCACGAAACGACAATGCTCGACTACTGTCCATATCCAAGCCTTGGGTTCGTCACGGTCTTGAACGCTGGCGCGCAGTCACCCTCGTCCGAGACCGCTGTGACGGCGCTAATTGAGTGCATGCAACGTACGACCCTCTGGATCTGGAGCCTTTTCGACCGCTGTACCGTCTGCACCATCGTCGCTGTTCTTCTCGTAGACCTAGTGTGCTGCATGTGCGACTTCTTCCCCTGGCCACGACGCGCAGCTTCTACGAATGCCACAGCATCGGTTCCACAACGCTCTATCACCTCGTTACCGACAGAATTACTCGTGGAAATAATGGACAACCTGAATCCTGGACGACCCGGTTTTGATGACCTGCACAGCGCGATGCGCGTTTGCTGGACGTGGCGGCGCGTTGCATTCGCCGCACCGCGTCTATGGTGCACCATTCAATGTGCGCATCGAATGCCGGCCTCGGAGTTCAGTGTGTATCTGTGGCGCAGCAACACGGTCCCTCTCTATGTAACGTTGGCTGCCGGCACGACCGAGCAGCACCTCACGTTGCTCGGTCCACATATGCGCCGTCTCCGCGAACTGCATCTTGGCCCGTTTCTCCCGAGCTCAGCCCTCGCGTGGTTGTTGAGTCACCCCGCGCCGGAGTTGCAGGAGTTCCACATCGCGATATACGACTCGGATACCGAGGGCGAGCGCTGGCGGATACCGCGTATGCTGTTCGAGGGCTATGCTCCTCTTCTCAAGGATCTGCACGCGCTGCCTTACCAGATGCCTGCACTCGGATTGTGTCCAGCCTTGGCCAATGTTGTACGGTTTGAGGAGCACAGTCACATCGATATACGAGATCTGAGCTCGGAAGCCGTCGCCAACGTTCTGCTCAGCTGTCCTGCACTGCATAGTATCGCCTTAATCCCGACGGACGCCAACATGCCCTGTGACCCCCTTGTTATCCCGGAGAGGCTCAAATGGCTACATGTCGATCACATCGCGTCGAGGGGATGGATGCCACGCGAAGGGCTGATGTGTATACTCGACATGCTCCCCCTGACGATGGTTATAATCTGGTTCGCCGATGCAGCTCTCATCCACGAGACCATCACATGGCCCGTCAAGGGAGCTCCTGGTGTAGCTCTGACATTCAGACGTTCTGCTCACGGTGGGCAAGTGACACTCTCATCCGCGATGGGCGTCGCGCGGCGCTGCTATGTCGATATGCCCCTCGCCGAGCTCGCGAAAACGCTGCGAGACCCACTCGTCTTCGCCGGACCCACTCTGCTGAACATGCCCGCCATGGTTTTGGTAGCAGACCTCCCTCCGCCAATGCCCCTACTCCGTACCCTTTGCTTTCTTGTTTCCTGGGAGTCCAAGTCGGATCACTGGCACGAACCCGAGGCGTGTCATATCTTTAAACTTACGCGCTCGCTTGCCCTGAGATGGCGTCTCCCGGCATTACGCCACTTCGCTATGCTCTTCCGCCCGTTCTTCGGTATTTATCTCCCCGAAACAGCACTTGTCCCATCGTCCAGCCTCGTGAAACCAGTCATCTCGGCTCGCGACTTGGCGCATTTCGTGACGCGCACCCTTGACTTCGGTAACGGCCACGAGCGACTGGACCGCCTGACGGTCTCAAAGTGTCTGCAGATTGAAGACGTCGGCGGGTGGGCGAATGCTGATTTTGTCGACCCGAAGGGGCTGGCGGTCGAGTTCTGTTATGACGAGAGGGTCGATGTTTTTGCCTGGGCATGACCGTCCTGGACCCGTACCGACTCGTCAGCTCTCGATTGCTGTATTAATCAGTCTGGACGATTCCTCGCTACGCTCTCAATTCGAGTTGGTGTGTGGTGCGGAGAGTTACAGTGCGTACTGTAGACCTTTGCATCTGTGAATCACCTGGCAACATCCGGTAGTATAGTTCCGTTGCCATATTCTCGTTATTTCTACCTTAAAGCCTTGGCATAATGTAATTGAAGGCTCATATGCCTGCTTCCTAGATGCTTTGAGAGTTGGGATAGTTTTCCAATCCGCCAATTTAAAGTCATGAACCACTGTGTCCCGCGTGCAGAAATTGCCAAGTGTCTCTCAGCAGGCCCCCAGAATATCCCATTAGAGGTCCCATCTCGGCTTGGCCGGATCCAGTGGGGGTTATAACGGTCAAAATTGGCGGTTCTCGGTGGGGATTAGATGTAGTTTCCGGATCTCCGAGAAATTTTCGGCGCTGCGCGCGCTATGAAGCTGTATTGAGAGAAGCTTGGAATTGCGAGGGACTGTCATAGCAACCTGCTGGGCTTGCAAATAAGTTCATAAGACAAGTCACAGGCAGTTTCTGACCGATATCTCCATAACGTTCCGCGGCTGCCGATCCAAGCTTCACCTTCATAACCACCTTTTTCTCTTAGCCTGAAGTTCGCAAAGAGGGATGAGGTGAGCACCTCTGCCGAGCAGACGCACCTACGTATGATATCTGTATGCTTCAACTCCGGACATGGAGAGTAAGGATTTTGCTCCAACGGATATAACACCGTTTTAGAGCCGGGACTTCAAGATGGCAATTTCCGCATCTTGGACGCGTCCCGATGCTCGCGCGACAGCAAATACGTCGGCTTGCGCGAACGCGCGCCCTTCCAGCGCTCTCGCGCCCATACAGCCTGCCGCCGCCTCCACAACTAGAGCGTGACGCGCATGGGTCATCTAATGCCTCGTCAACCACGCATTTTGGATATCGTGAGGTCCCAAAGGACGCGAAAGAGTCGCTGGGTGCGCGTTGTTCAGCTCTAAGCGTTTATGTGGCATTTTAACCGCTTTGTACTTGCAGTCAAGGACGTGTTCAGCTCTGTCGCGTCGTCGTACGACGTCATGAACGACGCCATGTCGCTCGGCGTCCATCGACTCTGGAAGGACTCGTTCGTCGCCCACCTCAACCCGGGCCGTGCGGACCAGTCGCGTCCCGGTATGCGCTGTATCGACGTCGCGGGCGGGACGTGCGACATCGCGCTCCGGATATTGGACCACGCGCGAGAACGGCACGCCGACCGCGAACTCAGCGTCGACGTCGTGGACATCAACCCGGACATGCTCGCAGAAGGCGCAAAGCGCGTCCGGAAGACCATGTATCATAATAGTACGCTCTGCGTCTTGGCCGTCTTCGAGACTCTGCTTATATGGCCACAGCGCCGCAAATTGCATTCCACGTCGGTAACGCGCAAGATCTGGGCTCGGAGGCGTTCCCGGACAACTCCTACGACCTCTATACAATTGCTTTTGGTATACGGAACTGCACCTCCGTCCCTGACGTCCTGCGCGAGGCGTACCGTGTTCTTAAACCTGGCGGCACGTTCGCATGCTTAGAATTCAGCAAGGTCACCCAGCCATTGTTCGCTCAGTACGTCGCTATAATACACTCGCGCACGACGTAAAGCTCACATTACGCACGAAGGGTATACGACAGCTACTCGTTTAGCGTCATTCCTCTACTCGGCACGATCCTCGCAGGCGACCGCGACTCGTACCAATATCTCGTCGAGTCCATCCGCCGCTTCCCGCCCCAGGAGGACTTTGCCCGCATGATACAAGAAGCTGGCTTCGCAACAGGCGGGCTTTGGGAGGGAAAGCGCGGGGCGTGGACTGACCTTTGGGG
>KV426125.1:77483-113960 GCA_001632375.1 Exidia glandulosa HHB12029 | reverse complement strand
GAGTCCGATCTTCAGCTCAGGGGTTTTGCGGTAGCCGGGGCCGTGGGTTGAACCGGTTAGCGCTGCAGTGTTACGGCCGACCTTGGCGAAGGACGGGCACAACCCACCACTACTCGCCTTCGCCTGTAAACTTAGGGGTTGTCAGTGCTTTACCCCTCGTAAATTCCACTCCTGTTTGTTGCGAAACCGGAAATATGCGGCTTGGCTTATCTGAAGTTATCTCCGAAACAATATTTTACCTCTCTCAAGCAGTCATTCACACTTGCGATGTAATGACCACCACACAACTTCCTTTGTCGTTCACAAGTCGAAGAATCTTATATTCCTCCTTCCCATTATCTCAATATTACCACATTTATGACCTTGGGATCCTTGAGCGCCTGAGAGAAGTGCAACCTACAGAGAACAAAACAGAGCTGAGTATGAGGATAATTGGTCAACTGCTCAGGCTCTAGACAGACTAACAGAGAGAGAAGTTCATTCAAAATCTCGAATCAGGGACCGCGGAAGAATAGGTTGATGCCGAGCCGAGTCACACCCGGATCATTGCCGACAACCCCCTTCGCTCTCTCCACCTCCCGCAGCCATGCAGCTGTCTTCATTACGCGCTTTTTCGCTTTATCTGCACCAAGAAGGTTGTCTAGTAGCTTCTACCTTGTTCAGTTCCTTCGGCACGGGCATATAAGTTTTGACTCGGGGACAGATGACTTTCACCGTGCTACCTAGATTGCGGCGACAAGCTAGGGACCGCAGCTGCTACATAGCGGCATCATGCGTTGCTCGCGCACAGCCTACGCCCTCACTCTGCACTACTGGTCAGCAGCTTCATCCCCAACGTAATTTCCCAGTCATCCTCTAGTCGATGTCGCAACAACGACGCAGCTCCTTTGCTCTTATACGCCGTAGTATAACCTCCAGCTATCTCTGTTATGCCATCACTCGGAGTCGTAGGCTCAAGCTGCGAAGCATGACACGTCTCTGTTGCGGACCGAATCATCTACTCTCGCATGCGCATAGACACGGAACAACTCTGCGAGCGCTCGTTCGACTTCTAGTTGACGATGGCTGGACGGATCATGCTGTCTCTCATCGCGAGGGGCGTTCGCGCGAGTGCTCGGTGCGCGACTATGGTGCTTGGCCGCGTTTGTAGCTCATCGCCGGACTCAGACTCTCAGCCAGATGGTTTCAGTCTGTGCAGATGGCTTACGGGAAGTTCAAGCTGCACGGTTTTACTTGAGCTCCTACCGCGGAGGATCGCGTTTCGAGTCGGACTGTGGCAGTGTTATCCGTCTTGCGTACCTCCCCCTCCGAGGCAACATTCCTGGCAGATGGATCATCATCTACTCCCCGCATACTGCAGAGGTCGCGGTGCTCTGCAGTCTGAGTCTCTGCAGACAGGTTCAAGCTGCACGGTTTTACTTGAGCTCCCACCGCGGCGTCCCGACTGTGGCCGTGTTATCCGTCTTGGGTACCTCCCCCTCCGAGGCAACATTTCTGGCAGATGGATCAGAGTCTACTCTCGCATACTGCGGAGGTCGCCGTGCACGGGTTTCATGTCTCTATGCTGTGTCTCTACGCCTCGTTGGACTAGGACCTCGTGCCGGAATCTTCACTTTCTGCGAGTATTTCTCGCAGAAATATGAACCTCGACTCATGAATCCAGAGAAATGTCTCTCTCCTACACGCTGGGGGACTTGAGTCCGGCGTCGGTCACGTTTCCTGCGATCGTTGATAGGAGGGGACGAGCTAGACCAGCGGCACGCAGCCGACCCGTGGCTCCCCATGTCTCTCTCCGACGACATCCAAGACCAGGCGCGTAAGGCCGCTGGCAAGGCGTGGGCGACGGCGGTCGAGCTCAACGAGCTGTGAGTCGCCGGCGTGACGTGATGTCACGCGACAGCTCTCTGACAGAACCGTATTGCTCCCAGCGCCGTCGACGCCGCGCTCATCGACCTCGGCGACGTCAAGACCGCCTTCGACGTCCGTTTTGTCGCGCGGCTCGACGAGCACATCAACACCATCGCCGCGGCCACAGGCGAGAAGCGCAAGGCGGTCGACGACGGCAACAACCCTCGCCAGCCGTGTCGGGTGCCGACTCCTATCGTGGAGCTGCGCGTCGCCGTCGGCGAGCTCGTCGACGACGTCTTGGGCGGCGAGGAGGACGACGTCCAGTGGTGCGTCATGTGTCGCGTTTGCGTCCTGCTCGTCGCTGACCGGCGCTACAGGGACTTCTGGACGGCGTCGAGACTCGCCGACGTCCGCGAGCTCATCAAGACCTGGCTGGAGGTCTACCACGTCGCGCCGCTCCACGTTCTGCAGGAGTTTCAGCACTCGTCGAGTCCCCTCGCCGACGCCGACAGCGATGACGACGAGCGCACCCCCTATCCGTCCAGCGACGACGACGACAACGACGAGCTCTCGCCGCTGTCGACTTCGGCGTCGCCTCCCGCTGCTCTCGCGGTCCCGTCTGACTCCTCGCCGGCGAGCTCGCCCCGTGACGACCTGGACTCGTCGTCCGACATGGAGCTCTCCTCGCCGCCGTCCAGCCCAGGTCTGGAGCTCACGGACGAGGTTCACGAGCTACGCGTGCTGCGCACACTCGACGAGCTCGCCAGCTTCGTCTCCGAGCCCGCTCAGGAGCTCGCCGACGTCGACATCGACGTGCCCGCCGCCGACGCCCTCGACGGTCTCCTGACGCATCTCGACACTGCCCTTGCGTCGTGGCAGACGCTCATGATCAAGTTCGACCAGCCGCTGGGCGCAAAGGACTTCCAGGCGCTGCGCCCGGCGACAAAGTCCTTGTCCGGCATCCCCGCGGAGAACCTGCTCCACGTCGAGTACGACGTCGCGTACGCCGATGAGTTCCCCTTCTCCCCGCGCTCGCGTCTCTGCGCTCGGATTGGCGCGCACCTCGGCGCGCTCTGCAAGACGGCCGACCTGCGCGGGCCATACCACTTCGTCAAGTGGCTCGACGTGCTCGACAGCGTCGCTGACGGCGATCGTCTCACGCGCCTCAAGGTCGCGACTCTCAACAGAGTCGCGCCGAACGCCGAGGTGCTCTCTATCCGCGCGGCGCTGACGGACACCCACCCCGCCGACTTCGGCCGCACTCTCCAGGCGCTGTCGCTCGACCAACGCAGCGGCGACGACAACTGGGCGATGGCGAGGCTCGAAAGCACGCTGAGCAACCTTCGCGCCGACCAGATCCCCATCGTTGTCGTGAGGGCGCCGGTTGCAGGGACGATGGCGGTCGCGCTCGCAGCCGGGTTCGCTCGAGGACAGCCCGTGAACGCGGTCACACTGATCGAGAACCGAAACCTTCGCCGCCTGTCGCTCGCGCAGCAGGACAAATCGTGGGTCTTCGACGAGCTCAGCCCGGAGTCCGTCGTTGAGCTCGTCAATTCCTCGTCTTGGCAGACTATCACAGAGCTGACAGTCTCAAAACGGCTCTCGGAAGGCTTCGTCCACGCGCTTTACGAGGCCCCTCCGCGCGCTCTCGAGGTCCTCCAGGTGTTCGTGGCGGACGACTCGCCGGACCCGCCCGAGGGCAACTTCCTCGCACCGCTCGTAGCTCAGGCTTGGGTCCGTACCAAGCTCACGACTCTCATCCTGACGGCGACGGTCCCCGACTCGCTCACGTCCTCCCTCCTTCCCCACGTCGACTTGTGCGTCGCCAAACGCCCGACGATCTTCGCGCTCGACGTTGCGCGCTTCGTGACTCATAACGACCTCGCGAAAGGGCCGTTCCATGTCGTCCTGCAAGGGGTGGACATTGCAGAGGGTCTCGCGCAGGCGCGGAAGCTCCTCCCGAACGTGAACTTTGTTTCTGATCGTGTGTCTCTGTGATCCTATTCCCTTCCTCCGCCCACTTCGTCTCCATTTTCTTCGTTCTCCACTTCCCAACCTGCACGCTCCATCGTCCACCACGCGCACTCCAAACGTCAGATGCGTTTTAATTCTACAAACAACATTCCCCGTTCCAGCCTGTATCCGCTCGCCCACAGTCCAGTGTAGACCTCAGGTAGTCTCCCGCGCCATCGCCTACTATACCACGCGCACGATTCGTACAAATACATCACACATTGGTGCTAGTGCTGTATATCATCGTGGCCGTCGTCGGAATATGTCCGAATCGCTCCTCGTCTCCTGCCGTCACGTCGTCGTCCGCTGCAGACCAGCCTGCGGCGACTCGAACATGTCTCCATCTGCTAGAATCCATGGCTATGGAATGCTGGCCGTACGCTCCAGCGTCTGGACCGTCAAATTCGGCTCGGTCGCAGAATGTTCATGCTCGCGCGCGTCTGCTATATCTTCTCAACTCGTGCGCTTTGAATAGTTACGCTCTGAAACATCGTTCAAAGGTGCGTTATAATACCTAGTCACTCTGACGTCTTCTGATGTCCTTGGCCATTAGGAGGGAATCGCGCTGGTGCCATGGGACTTTGGTCGAACGAGTCGCCGAGTCCGTGAAGCTCAACTCAACATCGTAATATGCGCATCGATACCCTGGGAACTATACATCTGCCCCATAAGACGACGTGCTCGTGAAGCAAGATCCACGCGAGGCGGCGTCGAGTCCCGAACAGCATGTCGACGCTGCTACCAAGACCGTATGCTCTTTGCCTGGCGTCAGCCTACTGCTCGCCCGCGCGTCGCGCTGTAGAGGTGGTGACTGTGAACAGCGCATCTGCTCTATCTTCGCACTTCGATGATCGCACAGCAGAGGTACTTGCGTGGTTTCTGTTCGCCGCACCCTCGCCCTCAATCAAGTCTTCGTGCGCGCTCTCCGCGAGCTGTGAAGGGGCGAGCACCTTGCCATGCGATCTACTACTCCTCGTGGGGCAATACAGCCGCTAAAGACGCCAGGACCGTACCAAGTGCCGATTTTCTTTCCTCGGCACGCCATACTGGAGCGTCCCGTCTCGCTCGAAGCCTCCAGTCGCTCAGCGCTCGACGCGCCAGTACCTCCGTGCTGTATATATATATATGGACATCACGCTTGCTACTCGTCGGTATCAGAAAGACGGTGTCAGTGTCTCGCTCTACGCCATTATATCTCGTGGACGTCACTTAACGCCTTCAACGCAGTTCCAGTCCCACGCAAACGATTCAACATCGTTCCAGATCACCCCTGCGTACATCCCCGACCGTCAAGTACGGACCGACCTGGGCGACGGAATGCAGACGTGGTTGTCTAACGCCTACATACCTCTTCGCAACGTCGCGCAATACGCGCAACCGGAACGTCTACCTTCCTCATTCGCTCAACACGCGCGACCGACCGTCCACATCCTTCTTTATTCCTGACTCTCTAGGACTTTACCCGTTTGACTTGGTCCTTCTGCTGTTCTGTATCCCTTCCCATCCTAATTCTAGAGCAGAATTCCACTATGCTCCCCACAACATCTTTTGTCACGCGCGACGGGAACGTCGAAGTCGTTCCATTCTTCTGTTGCCCGCGTACTTCTTCACCTACACTTTATTGTATCCCGGTTCCTCCTCGGGCTACTCTAAGACTCACGCGACCTTTCTGCGCCATTAATTTCCTAAAAACGCGCGCTCCTTGTGCGAAATACAGAGCCCATTTGTACTTGTATCTCGTCGTCGTGCCATCGGAGTATGTCCGAGTCCCTCCTTGTCTTCTGCCACCATGTCGTCCGCTGCGCACCAGCTCACACCAACCCGAGTGAACCTCGAGCTCGCGTCAATTCACTTCTATGCGATTATCGGGACGCGCTGCAGCTGTCGAAGTCAGCGCAGGCTCGCAAAATGCTCATACTCAGGCTTGCGCGCATATGCTATATCAACTCAACTCCTGCGTCGTGTATCGTTGCTCCCTGGAATAACATCCAATCGTGCGCTACACCATAAAATACCTGTAGCCCGGCCTTACATCTAGCACTGCCAGGGAAAGGCGCTCTGACTGGTGAACTGGTGTCGAACAAGTCTCGCATAGTCCGTGCAGCTCCAGCTGTACATCGCGGTGACCCAGACGCGCATCAAGAACCTTGGCGCTATCTATATGCCCTGTACGGCGACGCGCTCATGAATTATAATCCCATACGATACTACGTCAAGTTCACGTCGGACGCTGCAGACCATCCTACGGCGACTCGAACACGTCTACACCTGCTGAAACTCTTGACCATGGGCTCCTAGCTGGATGCTTCAGGCTATGGAGCGCCAAAATCAGCACAGTCGCAGAATGCTCATCCTTGCGCGCATCTGCTATATCTTGTCAACTCCTGCACTTTGAACCGTTACGCTCTGAAACCCCGTCCAAGCGTGCGTTATCACATGTAGTCTTCTTGACATCTTCTGACGTCCTTGGCTAACAGGAAATAATTGCGCTGTGACGGGTGCCGTGGAACCTCGGTCGAACGAGTCGCCGAATCCGCGCAGCGGGGCCAACTTTGCATCGCAATGAATCGTTCTCGACGACCTGGAAAATATCGATCTACCCCATACGACGACGTGCTCGTGAAACGCGACCCACACGACCAACCAGCCTGCCGACGCTGCTACCCAGACGTCTTGGTCCGCATCCTGGCGCTCAAGATTGCGCCCTCGATCTTTGCGAAGCGTCGACAGGAGCAGTATCGTCACGCGCTCGCAGACCCATAGACCTGGCCCACAGACGACGCGCTCTTGAAGCGCGACCCACACGAGGTTGCGTCGAGTCGCGAATAGCGTGTCGACGCTGCTACCGCGACCGCATCTTCCTCTTCGGGCAGCGGTCCGCTGCCCGCCTACAACTCGCACGCGCGTCGTGTCGTATAGGGGACGACTCTGCACGCAGCACAGGCACTTGCGCAGGCTCTGCTCGCAGCACGTTCGCTCCCAAGTCTTGGTGCACGCTCTGCACGGACTGCGGGAAAAGAAG
This sequence comes from Exidia glandulosa HHB12029, assembly GCA_001632375.1. Classification (NCBI taxonomy): domain Eukaryota; kingdom Fungi; phylum Basidiomycota; class Agaricomycetes; order Auriculariales; family Exidiaceae; genus Exidia; species Exidia glandulosa. The sequence continues at coordinate 107,077 of KV426125.1, read as the reverse complement.
TACCACTCCATGCGGTCGACTACCTCCTCGTCGTACAATCGAGGCTATTATCGAGCTACCGCACGACGCCGTGACCGCACTCTTTCGCTCCGCTGGACGCCATGCAGTACCGCCGCGTCTTGCTCGAAGGCTCTAGTCGCTCTGCCTGCGTCGCACCCGTACCCCGTGCTGTACGCGCTGGTCGGACAGCACGCTGGCTATTCGTTAGTAGCAGAAAGACCGTGTCAGTGTCTCGCTTCACGCCCAATATGTCTCGCGAACGTTGCTACGCGCCTCCAACGCGGTTCCAGCCTTGCACGAACGATTCAACACCGTTTCAGACGGCCCCTGCGTACATCCCCGACCGTTAAACCTGCTGACGCGGTTGTCAAGCGTCGCTCTCCGCCTTATACACTGCCGCGTCCCGACCGCCGCGCCGGCGGCGCCGCTTGTGATCCGGGTTTTGTGTGCACAAGTTGCGTCCGCTGCAAGGTCCACAGCTCTCGACTTTCAGCCTTAATCGCGTTCGTGCAGTGGACTGTACTGAAGGATCCGTCGCGGCCGTGTCAGTCTTCCGCCGCAACCCGCAGACCAAGCGTGCGGCGACGTTCTGCAAGCCCGAGAGTGTGCAGATTCGATGGTCTTGCGCCACCGACAACGGAGCTCCCTGCGCGCGCGTCGTCCTCCAGAACGGCATGGACGGTCATCCCTCGCCATCGCTCTATCTTGCTGCGTATTGACGGGTCTAACGGGCTTGATACACCCGCTGGAGTCGGCCGACCGCGGCAATCAGCCCTCCGCCTCAGGTGGACGTGAATATGCGTTGTCTGGCGCTGGTCAGTGGAGCAAAGCGGCGGGCGTCGGTGTTGTCGCGACGACGAAGACAGCGGGACGATAGGAACTTGTGAGCGCCATCACATAACTCAACCCTGCGTGCGCACCTCGACGGTCATTCGAAGGCCTCTCTGGACAGTTGGTTGAGGTACGTAGGGGATCCTCCTCTCCAGCATTCCAGGTGCTAGACATTGGCGGTTCCGTGAGTGATCTCAGACCAGGCGAACTCATTGTCGACATTTCTCTCGTCCGTCGACACGCTGGCGTCACAATGTCAAAGACGACTCCGTCGCAAAGCCACGCTGTGTCCATTCCTGGTTCGTTCCCGCCCATGGCACATCGTACACAAGACTAGAGCTGACACGGTTCCATTTATACTTCAGGGCCGCTTATCGCCGTCGTCGACGACGCTCGCCACGCCCTGAGTGTCTATGAGCCTCGATCATTGCCTCCCAGCGCAGTGCTGTCCGCCTGCTCCCTCATTCAGCCGCGACTGCCCTCACGCTCGACGTCTATTTCCAGCTCGGTCTCAAGGAAGAAATGTACGAACATTCTATTCTCGGTCGCTCGCAGCACCTCGTGGCGGGAAGACAGGCTTGTCGCCAGTGTGTCTGGCACTCGCTCGACGCTCCATCGACGCGGAGCGGACGTCAAGATCTGTCGGCTTGCGCTCAACAAGCGGTTTAGCTGCCTCTGAGCGGTTGCTAAATGTCATTACTTCGGGTGCCCAGGCGCAGGGCGTTACGCGCGACGGTGCGCGCCCTCTTTGAAACGGTCGCGGTGATCCTTGCTACGTCGACTAGGATGTTCTACGCAGCAAACCCTCCCCGTACTGGCTATTCTCACCGTTTTTGTCGCGCGCTCCTCGACAACTCGCGCCATAACAGGAGCTGAGTGCTCCGCCGTCGCGCTCTATTTACAATCTGGGCATACCATATGCGTCCTTGCGCCGCTGTTCGTCGCTGTTTCCAACTCTTTGCGCTTTGTCTCTGTGAGCCGGCCGTTGGAGAAGCATTCTCGCCCAGTTTGGGCCTCTTCTCTTACATTGAATATCCTACGTGTTATTGGTCTCTGATACTGCAAAGGCATATTCACCGTACACGTCTGTACGTCCTTTGAGCTGCATTCCACGTTTGCTCTGTGCTGGCTTACATCTTCATTGCGCCATTTTCAATCCGACACAGACGCTGCATCGTGCCCGTCTCGTCTCTTTCTATTGATTAGGCAGGTATGCCTCGTCGTCGTTTCCGTCAAGACGCTCCTTCATGTTGCCGTTATTCGTCACCCTGTACGACGCAGTATAGCGCGCCGTGGCGTGCTCGAGGGTCTCGACTCGGCGACATCGCGTGTTACCGCTGAACTGGGCGCATTTGACACGATGACGCTTCCCTCTGGAACCGTTGTCACTCCGTACCGAGTGTGCCTTCGCACTCGTGCAATACATCTTCATCCTGTTTACCAAATTCGCTGTGTGCGAGCAAGTTCTAACATGGCATCTGTCAGCAGGAAGCAACGGCCGCTGCTTCGGCGAGCTTGACTAGTCCAGCTGGACAATCAATAACCGAGGAGAGTTTGAGAAAATAAATCGCAAAAGGTAAGGTCTGACCGTGTTCCCAAGTAGCCGTGCTCGTCCGGGCTTGGGCACCCGATATTGCCGACGATACTGGGTGTACCACCTAGCGCTAGTACCAGTTGTACACCTGTGGCTTGTCAGCTACCGCTCTCACTTACTTTGCATCCTTAGACTTTCGTCTTCGTCATTAGACTTGCGCCTTCATCATTAGAGTCCGATCTTCAGCTTAGGGGTTTTGCGGTAGCCGGGGCCGTGGGTTGAACCGGTTAGCGCTGCAGTGTTACGGCCGACCTTGGCGAAGGACGAGCACAACCCACCACTACTCGCCTTCGCCTGTAAAGTTAGGAGCTGTGAGTGCTTTACCCCTCGTAGATTCCCCTCCTGTTTGTTGCAAGACCGTAATTGTGCGGCATAACTCCGGGACAAGACCGTAATTGTGCGGCATAACTCCGGGACAATGGTCTGGCTATATTCCCCATTACCTGGCCTCAAAATGTCATACAAAGTGATATGTGTCTAACTGTTCCCTAAACAGAATACAATGTCAATGTCTCTGTGTTGTTTTCAAGCTCAATCTATCGTGTATGTGCGGCTCACTTGAACTTGGCTATTCTGAATGAAGGAGCTACCTCACTCGAAATAACACTTTTGCTGCCCCAAGGGACCTTTTGCGTGGAGTGTTGTGTCGGACCTGGTCACATTGTGTGTCGTTCACGGTGTTAGCGGCAGTTAATTCCGGATACGCCGACCCTCCCGCGGCACGCCGGCGAGGAGCTGACGAGCCCTAGACTGAGGCAAACCAGGTGCCGCGCCACCCACTCGCAGCTCGGGGCCAGCGGTGCCTTAAAACCATGCCAGGACGTTGAGACCGCTGCTGACGCTGATTCTGTTCAGCAACTGTTCTCTGGGCGAAGCACATTGTTGCTCGTTCTTGACTTCCCCGTAGAGTCTCGACTCGCAGTTGCTGCATCAGTGCATTTCGGTCGATTTCCCTCTTTACTAGATGTCGGGGGACGGCCGCTCCGTGGAGTAGATGACCCCACTATGTTTGTACTATATTAGATTCCGCGTCTGTACTGCCTGTACTGTAGGAGCTCACTCGTAGAACATGAAGCTGCAACATCCCATGTTATCTGAGGATGTCCGAGACACGGTTACTCCGCAGTGTTCGGCTAGACGAGGGAGCATCTGCTTTGCAAGAAGTCTTAGAGCTCGTGGTACTGATAGTCGTCAACGCAACATTAACCAGAGCAGTGAGAAGGAGAGGACGTACCTCTGTGATTCCATGGAGCAACGATGTACGGTTTCGTGATGGTTGGTTCGTTGTTGATTACCTGTTCCCGTTCTCCAGGTACTTTGTCTCTTACAGGCACCGCTGGCCCCGAGCTGCGAGTGGGTGGCGCGGCACCTGGTTTGCCTCAGTCTAGGGCTCGTCAGCTCCTCGCCGGCGTGCCGCGGGAGGGTCGGCGTATCCGGAATTAACTGCCGCTAACACCGTGAACGACACACAATGTGACCAGGTCCGACACAACACTCCACGCAAAAGGTCCCTTGGGGCAGCAAAAGTGTTATTTCGAGTGAGGTAGCTCCTTCATTCAGAATAGCCAAGTTCAAGTGAGCCGCACATACACGATAGATTGAGCTTGAAAACAACACAGAGACATTGACATCGTATTCTGTTTAGGGAACAGTTAGACACATATCACTTTGTATGACATTTTGAGGCCAGGTAATGGGGAATATAGCCAGACCATTGTCCCGGAGTTATGCCGCACAATTACGGTCTTGTCCCGGAGTTATGCCGCACAATTACGGTCTTGCAACAAACAGGAGGGGAATCTACGAGGGGTAAAGCACTCACAGCTCCTAACTTTACAGGCGAAGGCGAGTAGTGGTGGGTTGTGCTCGTCCTTCGCCAAGGTCGGCCGTAACACTGCAGCGCTAACCGGTTCAACCCACGGCCCCGGCTACCGCAAAACCCCTAAGCTGAAGATCGGACTCTAATGATGAAGGCGCAAGTCTAATGACGAAGACGAAAGTCTAAGGATGCAAAGTAAGTGAGAGCGGTAGCTGACAAGCCACAGGTGTACAACTGGTACTAGCGCTAGGTGGTACACCCAGTATCGTCGGCAATATCGGGTGCCCAAGCCCGGACGAGCACGGCTACTTGGGAACACGGTCAGACCTTACCTTTTGCGATTTATTTTCTCAAACTCTCCTCGGTTATTGATTGTCCAGCTGGACTAGTCAAGCTCGCCGAAGCAGCGGCCGTTGCTTCCTGCTGACAGATGCCATGTTAGAACTTGCTCGCACACAGCGAATTTGGTAAACAGGATGAAGATGTATTGCACGATTTCGAAGTCACACTGGGTACGGAGTGAGAAATGTTCCAGAAGGAAACGTCATCGTGTCAATTTGCGCCCAGATGAGCAGCAGTATGCAATATTGAGAACCTCGTGCATGCCGCGGCACTATCTACTAGTAATACGGGATTCACTTGGATGGCGAGCCAAATTGACCTCGCTTTCAGTAAGGAGCTCCAGTACATTGTTGAAGCGAACCGTCGGTAGAAGAACGGACTGAACTGTAATCCCTGGAAGAAAATCGCGAGCAGAGACGTCGGGAATGTGCTGTCTGAATGGAATATACCTCAGTTTGTGCCAGTACTACCTGCGGAGGCGAGGACGGAGACAGTTCCAGGATTGAGAGACCATTATCTCCGAGGTTATAGTCAAGACGAAGTCTACCCGCGCGACCGGGTTGGATGAGGATAACGTTCTGCGGAAATCGCCCGGCAGCTGGACTTTGATGGTGAAGCCTGGGACTCACTTGAATGCCGGAAACTTGACGAAATACGAGAACGCGGGGGAGCGCAACATGGCAGAAGACCCAGCGTCTTTTGTTCTCCCACTTGGACAGACAGACTCGAAAGCAGTCGCAAGATTCCCGCGTCGTCGAAAATCACGACCCGGTGAATCTGCGCGCCGTCATCGAAGTTGTCATTGGCAATACTCGCGATCTGCTTAGCCCGCGGGTTTCCTGTGCAGACGGTGCCCATTGCCTCGAGGGATTACTGTGCCTACCTCAGTTGCGCCTCGTTTTTATTCTCCACCCTGTAGCCCAGAATGATGTGCGGGTATCGTATAACATTAGACGCGGCCCCGGACGGGCGACTGTCAGGGATGACGAGTTCGTGTCGATCAGGATACGACTGCGTGAAGTACGATACCGGCCGAGCGGCTGCGCGAAGGGAAAGTATGCATGGTGCGAGGCGTGATCTGGGGAGTGGGCTGCGCGACTCAGGCGTAATAAAGGGTGGGCAGGGTAGGTCAGGGCAATGAGATCGGAAGCGCTCGCACCAACGGGAGTGCAAGGCTGTTCACGCGAATGTTCAGGGCTTGTAACTTCAGCCCAAAAAAAAGTCACGTCCGCGATTCTGAGCCGAGGCGCGCAAGGGCACGAAAGCAGGGCAATCGCGTCGCAAAGAAGCTACACGATCATGGACCCGCAGAAGTGAAGAAAGACCTGCACCACAGTAGAAGTGGCTCAAAGAGCGTAATATTGAGTCTGACTGCCATCAACAGATTATAAGCGGGGACGATTGACCATGTAAGAACCGAAGTACACGCAGCAATGCGGCCGCCGCACTCGAATGTCCAGAGAGGTTCAGGGCTAGGAAGCCACCTAGAATGGTATCGAAAGTTTTAAGGGTCTGCGTAGTAATAGCCATGCAAGAGGGTGCAGGTTCCAGCGTCGGGCTGACAATACTCTGGCGCAAATATACAGGTTGGTAACGCCGGATCCAGAAGTGTCCCAGAGAGTGTCGATATTATTTTTATACCTAGCCATCCCGTTGGTATTCGTTGTACCAGGCTAGTACGCGGGCGTGCCGTCGCACGAAGCCTGCGTCGGCCCAGGACTAGCGCGAAGTCGTTCCGGAACAAGATTGAAGTCTGCCATGGAAGTCTGCCGCGCACAATACGAGATCATGCCCGGTGTGCAGGATAGATTCAGGCGCGTGTGGCCCAGCCCGGATGCAGCGGGTGAAGAGCGGACGAGAGCATTCGAGCGCCGTTTAAATATACAGGCGCCTCTTGGCTCTTGCCGTCACAACCGCCGCTTTGAGTGACTCGTGTCGCCGCGCGTGCCCCGAGTCGACGTTTGCGCTTTGAGACTATGTCGAGCCGCCAGATTTCTGGCGCAGCGCGTACCACTCTGGCTATATCCACCGCGACACCAGCATCCTCAATGTGTTCCTCCCCTGAAGGGTCAGGTGTTCGCTTGCGCGTGTAGATGTCTACTGTCGACGTCTGCCGCCCTCAAGCTTTACGACTTCAGTTCTGACTCGGACGGTGGGATGGATGCGTAGCCATTGTTGACACGCGTCTCGCGCATACGCAGTATATGCGCCAAGGTGGAGGCTACTAGCGCGCGGCAACGTATTGCGAGGCTAAGGTTCCCGGAATAATCTAGACTACAACGCGCCATGCATCCGGACTCTCCCTGCTCTTCGCGTCGTCATGTGCTTCTTCGCGTCGTCATGTGCTCGCAACCGTACTCGCCGACCGCCGCCTGTTTCGCTCCACGTCCAAAGCCGCGCGCGCTGGATTCTGTTACTCGGGCGCTCTTCCTCGGCCTCTGTATGCGCGCTACTACAATTGAGCTTCCTTGAAGGGATCCCCCAGCAGCCCAACTCGAACACCAGTTGCCGCTTCCCACTTCTCCTGTCCGACCGTCTGAAAGCTGAGTTAGAGTCCGCTTGCGGCTTTTTTCTTCCTTGTCGCCGGGTTCCTTGCTCAGCGTTGCGTCTTCGTGGTCCGCGCGAACGAGTATCTCTATATCTATGCCAGGAGGTCGAAGCCGCTTCTGGCGCTGATTCTGTTCAGGAACATGTCTCTGGACGAACCTCCTCCTCGCACGGCCGTACACTTTCGACCCTACGTCCCGCATTGTTTCTCGTTCTCGACTTCCTTGCAGAGTCTCGGCTTGGGCCCGCAAGTTGTTCTCCAAAGGAACGTTGTTGGGTAATTGCAGGACTGCCAGGGTCTGTTGCCGTTCACGCGGGGGTTCTCGTCTCAAACATTGCAGCACTTCGCTGCACTCAATGCGCCGCAGCGCACACAACGGGACGCCGTGACGAGTTGCACGTATTCATATCGCAACCGCGGCGGCTCGGTTGACAGCTGCACGCTGTATCCGCCGCCTATTCACAACGTAGGGCTTACTCGCTGACGGGTACTGTGCTCATCTCTCGCCTTCTCGCGACGTGCTCCATCCCTCGAGCTCTTGTATGACGACTATCGAGGCAGATTTTTGTACGACGGCGGCGCGTAGGACTCTACATGTCCATCCAAGACATTGTCATCCACAATCGCATGTTAGAGGTGTAAAGGCATACTAGTATCATATGCGAGACGATTCAGCCTTTTCCGGCTTCGTACCGCGGCGGTGTATCATGGTCGGCGGCGCGCATTAGGGCTACATCTGACGCAAGGTCCGCGTCCGACCGAGGTGACGACGGAGAGACTGCAGACATCTCCCTAGGTGTTATAGGTGACATCGCAGGAGCAGTCCTGTGTGACCCGTCTGTGATAGGCGAGTGATACACAAGAAAGGGACTGTCTCCCGGCGGATGATGATTGTATTGAGCCGCGGAGGGAATGGGGCCGTCGAGGTCCCTAACGGGCGCTGTCTGCCGGCGTGGACGTGACCTGCGCATGTAGTACCACAGAGCGCCGCAGATGACGAGGAGGGCTACGACACCGCCCACCGCTGCGCCCGCTACCGCGCCTGCGCTCTTTCCGGATCTTGTACCCCCACTCTCGTTGTTGTTAGTTGACGGAGACGCCGGTAGAGTACTTGAGCCGGTCGCTGGAAGTGAGATGGACGAAGCGGATGCCGCAGACGCCGGCGGGGCGGAGGAATTCGAGGCGGTAGACTGCGGATCGAGAGTACGGGAGTCGGTCGACGAAAATGATATGGAAGGGGTCGGCGCCGCGGCAGACGTAGGCGAATTAGAGGAAACGGAGTCGGCGCTACTACTAAAGCATTGGAAGGACGCGATGTGCGTGCCCGTATTGACGTTCTATATCGAACGGGACGCAAGAGTGAAATGAGTCGATATAGAGCACGCTTATGAAGATGGGGGACGCTTACGGTGCACTCGGTAGCCTGCGTGAAGAAGTTGAAGAACTGGCCAGCGCAGCCTGCATTAATGAACATGGCGACGGAGTGGGAGTCGCCGGAGAGGTCTGCCTACCCAACGGCATGTGAGCGGTGTGCGCAACGAGCACGAGTGCAAATACGGACCCTGAATGAGTGCCGGCTTTCGAAGGAGTGGCAGCTTCCGTCGCAGGGAACGTCAAGGCCAGCATCACCGTCGCAGGCGATCCCGCTGAATGCTTGGAAGCCGCACGCCGGGATAGCAAGAATTGCGACAAGAACGCTGAGCGCAATGGAGTGACGCATCTCTGAATAGGTAGGTCGACGTGGGTAAGATGGACTCGGAAGAAGTCGAAAACGAAGATCATGGCCGCCGCCTTATACGTCCGGGAACTATTCCAGGGCACTTTTTACATAAACGGACCACATACCCGCTTCCACACTTGTGCAGCTCTTTGCGGCTGTTCTCGACCTTCCATCTCGAGATGACTTCCAGCTCCCCAGCGCAGTCTTCTAACGGAACAGCGTCAGCGTTCAGCAGAACCGGTGTTATGGAACGCCAACCCAGACTCCGGGTCTTGGGGTCGTCGTAGCGAGATGAGAGCGCTGTTTACCAAGTCCCCGGACCCTCATGTGCAGCCACATTGCTTGCGCGACAGCGGCGCCCGCCCAAGAAGTATTGAGTGGGATCACATTAGCCTGCGACAGCTTGGGTTATCATTTGACAGGTTGGTCAAGAGAGCGGAGCTCGAGAAGGGGTTCAAGGGGCGCAAGATGGTCAAGATGGCCAACAGTTCTCGTTGGGCCCACTCTTCTTTGCTCAACTCGCTGAAGCCCGCCGAGGACTCAAATAACCACTCCAGCCCCGGTCACGCCGATTCACCAAAAGCCGTACCGGAGAGATTCCTTGTTGGAGTTGGAAAGGGACTTGGCCCCTTTTCTTCGTGTCATCGAAGTGTACTCCTGGTTGTCCTCGAGGAGTAGTTTCCTCTGCCGTCTATGTACTTATGATCGTTGGATTCTCAGAAATCTCCGAATGCGCACTACTGATCACAATCGGGCGTCAATCTGACGATCCGCAAACACCAATTTGTGGCGATGTTATCCTTGCAGTACTCCCGAAGCGTCTGGCGAAGCTCATTTCCTGTTTGCTTGCACTTGTCGGGCTCAGTGTACGAGAGGCAATGGGACTCTTGTGGGTCTGATCCATGCAGTCCCTACAATCCAACCGCCAAGGCTGCAACACCATTTGTGACTCGCACAATGCGACATTGGACTGCTGCCGCCGCGAAAGGGAAAGCCGAATAGGTCCGACACGTTCGACGCACAGATCACTTCTGCCGCGTAATGGATTGCTTACGAACGTGCGCAAGTAGAAAGGTGTGATACGTCAGTAGTGGCACACATTACATCTTCTTACGGTCTCCACCTGCCACTGGATCTGGACGGTCAGTTGACATGGTCTAATGAATGCCAAGCTCACCTTCGTGGGTGCTTTCTTCTCACCTTCCTGAAATTTGATCCCGGTATTCGAAGGAAGGGCACGCATTGGGGGTGTTTCCGAGCCAAACCAGAGAGGAGAAAGGGACAGTACGGTGAGTAGACGAGTCGAGCGAGTGCTTTGAGGGAAATGGGGCTGAAAGTTAGTCAGTTAGTGACGAGCGAGGCGAGCCATCTTTTAGACCGGTGAAGCGACCCATTCTGCGCACATCGTCTATCACTTACGCCGGTTGGCGATTGTGAGAACAGCTGAGTGCGCAAATCGTCCCCCGTCGCTATCCCAGGCGCTGAATCTCGTACACTGGCAGTATCTCCCGCGTAAGCTGCGACTGGAGAACCTCGTATCATGGCTGAAAGAGTCGCCCATCCCGAACCCCGAGGAGCGCGCGCTCCTCCATTACTTTCTCGGCTTACCAATCAAGGAGCTCGTCCTGGGACCAGAACCGGCTCTTTTTGGTGTTCAGCTAGACCATTGATATGCAAGCCAATAGATAGGGAGTACCGAACAATGTCAGAGAAAATAGATCATAAAAGGTAAGGTCCGACCGTGTTCCCAGAAGTCGCGCTCGTCCGGGCTTGGACACCCGATATTGCCGTCGCTTCTGGGAGCATCACCTAACGCTAGTACCAGTTGTAACATCTGTGGCTTGTCAGTTCAAGTTACCGCTCTGATCTACCTTATCCTTCCCGGGCCGTGGGTCGAACCGGTTAGCGCTGCAGTGTTACGGCCGACCTTTGGTGAAGAACGAGCACGACCCACCACTACTCGTCTTCGCCTTAGGAGTTAGATCCTCTAGTACTTTACCTTCGTAAGTTCTCGGTTGCGAGACCGGAGATGTGTGGTTTATTTCCGAGTGCCTTCGGGAGCCATTTATGTTTCATCCGACACGTTCCCTACCATAGCGTAGGTGCATGTAGCCATGTAGCAGCGTGAGGACAGGATTGTTATTTTGATTTGTTCAATATAGGCGGCATGTTCATGGCTGCTAGGACAAGAGCGGCCGGGGAGCAGACAATGAACAAAACTGTTCTCTTGCTCAATCCCTGAAGAGGATAGAACGGATGAAAGTGTCGAATGCGTGTGCAATTCACAAACACAATGTGCGATGTCCTAGCGCGCACTGCGTCGCGCAGGCAGAAGCGTGGAGGGTTGCCGCGAGGTCGCTGCGCCAGCGCAGAGTATAGCGGTTGCGGTTTCTCGTGCATAGGTACTCTCGCGCACCGTGGTCGCCTGGCCACCGTCGTTTGCGCCACCGTAACGCGTCCAGAAAAGCCCACCGAGCTCACTCGCACGCCCCGCCGCAGCCCTACGCTCAGCGCTCAGCGCTCGTGACAGTCCCGGCAGCTGTAGTATGCCAGTCACAAGAGAATGCAAAGTGCGGTTGCGCGGTTGCGCGAATGCGATAGAGCGGTACACGAAGGGGAAAGAATCGTCGGGGCGGGCGGGGACAGAATGGCAAAGTAATCGAGCTGCGCAGGAAGCGCCTGTGGCGGGTGGGACGACGAGACGAGAGATCCAGAAAGTACGGTGAACGCACCGTGCAGCGCGTGATACTGCAAGTGACGCTCAGCGCCCACCATAGCCCGGTTGGTGGCAAATTTCGAGTTCCCTGCATATCCTCGAAGCGTATTCATCGTTGCGGTCGCGGTCTGGTAGTAGCACGGACCTTTGCAGGCCGTCTCGGGCGCGTTATCGTTATCCCCGGGGACTTCAGGTTCAAGCACTGTACGCCGGTGTCCTGTACAGCGTATACGTTTGCGAGCTGTGCGAGGAGATTCAGGGCCAAAGACGCTGCGTGTAGACACACCGAGGTCGACCCAGTCGAACGATCCCCCTATCGCCACCGTGTCGACGCGCACATCGAGCCGTCGAGATCCTGCCGACTGCCCTGGGTCCAGCGGCGACCAGCGTGAGGAAGACCATGTCGGTCATTACATATTTTAGTCCAAGAATGATTGAAAAAAGACCGAAAGGCGCACCACTGTCCGCTGCAGGCGCGGGGTAGATCGTGGCGTGTCGCGCGACGCGACGCGATGGGCAGTGTATATGGACACCGGGTGCTACGACGCACGTAGGGCAACGACAGTCATACGGGCGCAGCATTGGCGGTGGCAGCGGCGGAGGAGCCTTGGTTCACGGGGAAGAAGAGACCGATAGCAGCCGGTCGTCGAGTGCGCCCGTCGACGCTTCCGGTTTTGCTTCCGACGTCCGCAAAACCGGGAACGCTCTGTCGTTCAGGGCAGACCTGGGGCAGACCTTTACACGTTATAGGTACTCCTTGAGTCTCCACAGCAACAATTTCTCTAACCGGATCATCGATGCGCAAACACATGAGGTGAGAATACAGAGCAACAAAAGGGAACATGAATTCAAAAAGGTAAGGTCCAACCGCTTCCCAGTAGTTCGACAGTTCCAGGCTTTCCAGTTCCCGGTATCGCTGTAGCTACTGGGTCTTTCACCTAACGCTAGTACCGGTCGTACACCTGCGGCTTGTCAGTTACCGCTCTCACTTACTTTCACTTTTATTAGAACCGGGACCGTGGGTCGAACCGGTTAGCGATCCAGTGTTACGGCCGACCTTGGCGAAGGACGAGCACGACCCACCACTACTCGCCTTCGCCTGTGAAGTTAGAGGTCGTGAATTCTTTACCCCTCGTAGATTCAACTCCGAGTCCTATTTGTTGCCAGACTCCGGAAACGTGCGGCCTTTCTCCACGACAATGTTCTAGGCATTTCCCCCCTTATCTACACTCGTAATGGTATGTTAAAGCGACGAATGTGCAAGTTCCCTCCTGAGAAGAATATAAAGTGCCGCGGTGTGATTTAACCTCAGTCTATTCTGCACGCGCACGACCCGAACTTACTGTAACTATCCTGAATGAATGATCGATATTGGTAAAAAATCTGGGTGTCAGCTACGGCTTAGGGCCTGCTTTACTTCTGCCTTTAGTGCTGAACTCAGTCAGTATTTGTTGTTCGCGGTGTTGTCCTCGGCTCAGGACGGCCGACGGCTCCGACAACTGAGTCAGAGTCCGCTCGCAGCTTTTTCTTCTTCCTCGTCGCCGAGTTCTCTGCTCAGCGTTGCGTCTTCATGGTCCGCGCGGACGGGTATCTTTATAGCTATGCGAGGAGGTCGAAGTCGCTCTTGGCGCTGAATCTGTTCAGCAACGTTCCTCTGGAAGCGCCTCCTACTCGCACTGCCGTCTCTCGACCCTGCGTGTCGCATTGTTGCTCGTTCTCGACTTCGCTGCAGAATCTCGACTCGGGGCCGCCAATCATTCTCCGGCTCAGGCTGAACATTGTTGGGCAAACTCATGACACGCTGGAGGGTCTCGTCGCAAACACTGCAGCACTTCGCTACGCGCTACGCATCGTTGCTCTCACAACGAAACACCGCTCTGATTTGCTCAGAGCGGTTTGGCACCTACTCTTATCGCAACGCGGCGACTCGGTTGGCAGCTGCATGCTCGGGCTTACTCGCTGACGACTACTTTATTCTTTCGCGCTTCAGATCCATTATCGACGCCGTTGCTTTGCAGCCCTTGCCCTCGTGTGGATTCCACTTTTCTCAGGGTTGACGTGGAAAGCTGAGCAAAAGAACCTGGCGCTGGACGGCACCCGAATGGCCTCTTTGTGACGGACATCGGCGTTTTCGGCATCGCAGGACGGGCATAGAGCGCACGATGCGATGACGGCAAGGATCGTACGTGTGTATACGTCGTGCGTAAGCAGCCCAGGTATACGATCTGGGTACAAGGAGGACCGCCGTTTTCACGCTCCGATTATCCGTCCTTGCTTCCCGCCACATCGACAGCGCTGCTCATCAAAGGTTCCCTTCGCGACTCATGATATCCTGACTCGTGTGGGTTGGCGCAAAGCTGGAACTATAAGCGTACAATCGCGCCCGCGGACCGACCTCTGCGCTTTTTCTTCGTTCTTTCTGGAGCATGCCGCTTGCGCACCTATTGCACACACGACTGTTGCGCGCTCTAACTGGCATCTAGTACGGCGATGCTCTTGACGTCGAAGCAGTGTCAGGATGCAGAGGTGGCAGCCGCGTTTCATCGTCCGAGATCCTGCGCATTTCAAGGCCCTCTGTAGGACGGCTAACTTGGGGTCTGCAGTCGGAGATTTCTTTAGCAAGACCTCTGAACATTCGTCCTCGCGGCGAGATAGTGTGACAGACTTGTCCCCCGACCGCTCTTGGATGTACAGGTTGTCGCCCAATCCGCATCTCGTGCACACGTTGACTCAGGATCTTCCCGGCATGACATAGCGCTCTGACTACCCGCCCGACCTCCGTATTGTCTCCCACGGCGTACTTTGCCATACTTACCCGGCGTTCTCTTTGCTCCTTGCGCGCTTCGCACCCCTCGCGACGCGTCAATGCATCTGCAAATGGATCGTGACGCACTCTTAATACCAGCTCCTCTGCCTTATTCGCTCGCAGCGCGTTGCGAAGACAACACAAGTCGGTTTCTGTGGTGTGGTCCCATGTCATTGTCAGTTCACCACGCAACTTGAAGAGTAGAATTTTCTACTCTGGAGCCTGGAACCACCTACTCATCTCCTGTACCGGTACTTGGTAGACGCATGCTTTGATATCCAGTGGTATCGATGTCTTTCCTGTCAACGCCCTCTGACTCGAGTCGGCACGACCGCGTCAGAGCACGGCTCGAGCTCTGCAGATCGCTTCTTCGCCGCCGTTCTCGTTCTCAGCGCCGAGCCCAACCATTGTCAATGACGGGAAGCTGGCTACTTGTCCTCACGGGTTGCAGTTTGGGGCAGGAAAATGTTACAATCTGTTCTCATGCGAGTGTGTCTTGTCGTCCCCTGAATCCAATTTCGCAACGGCACATACTCAAACTCGGGGTCACGCGCCGGATTCGGAGCACGAGGAGGACCTGACAACACTCGTCGTCGTCACTGGGGAAGCGATGAAGGTGGTCTTAACATCGGGTGTTCCCGCAATTCCTTCTGTAGCTCTAATAGGTCAGCGCAACCCATGGACGCAGCTCCTGTTGGTCTTTTCCGTGAGTTTAGCAGATGATGAAGGCGATTGTATGTCACGGCTTTGATTCTATCTCGGTGGCTCTGAATCTTTTATACGACTTGAGTCCAGGAAGAGCGGGCCGCCATCCGAGGACGGCCTACTCTGGTATCGATAGCTTTGCTGTCAACGTCCTCCGACTCGAGTCAACGACACCGCGTCAGAACACGGCTCGAAATCTGCAGATCGCTTCTTCCCCGCCGTCCTCATTTCTCTGCGCCGACCCCATCCATTGAGGAAGACGCGGAGCTGGCCCGTTTGGCAACTCAGGTTCAAGCACGAATGTTTTATTATCTGCCCTCATGTGTCTTGCTGTCCTTTGAATCCAAATCCGAAACGACGCACACTCAACCTGGGAGTCACGCGCTGGACTCGGAGTACAGAGGGCCTGCCAACACAGGTCTTCGTTACTGGGGAAGCGGTGAACGTGACGTGTCCCCCGTGTCCTCGCGGTTCCATTTCTGTGTCTGTTTGCGACGTTGCTTTTTCGTGCGTTTAGCAGTTAGCAGATGATGAGGGCGATTGTCATGGCTTTGATTCTATCTCGATGACTGTGGATGTTTTATACCAGGAGGAGCGGACCGCCTGCGTGCGCTATTCTATCCCAGTATTTCGTAATCTCTGTCAGTCTTCAGAAAACCTGGCATTTGTCAGCAACTCACCCCCACATGGCGGTCTTTGCCAGCAAATGCGCAATGGTGTTACGCCCGTCCACTGGCTGATAGTATCGGACCTTGCTGGTGACCTCCCGCGTGATCGAGTGGTCCTCTTCGGGACACCTCGTTCGCGCGTCGAGTATCTAGCAGTGCAAGGCTTGTAGGATGGGGTGATATGGGTTCCGTCTGTTTCGTCTTATAGCAGATGACGAGAGCGACGCGTTTGGCTCTATCTAAGCACTGCACCGGTGAGAGTGGATGTCTTATACAACATTTGTTCAAGGTGGACCGGGCCGCGGTCCGCTTGAAGCAAGTCGAATGACCCTCCGAGTGAGAACTCTAGAACCGGTCTTCACAGTGCTTGCCACTGCATGCGACCTTGCACTCATCGGGTCCAAGTTCTGACGCTCTGAGAAGCCCTTCCTCCCCAGTCGATAAGCGATAATGTGATCGCCGAAGAACTGTGAAGCAGATGATGAGAACGGTCTACCCTCGTCAGTCTGGATTTACAATTAGTATTGGCTTCAATATTATACTCAAAACCCGGGCATATGACATCTTCCACTTCCGACCGTATGGTGCTCGACTGCGGACCGAACGAGGCGGTTGGAGCGACGTACGTACGTGGAATGCAGTATAGTGAACTTTCTCCTGTGCGTACAGTGTCAACGACGTACAGTACACCTCTCCCGATGTACTAACGATACATGCTAGCAGGAACCTGGGCGCCGCTGAACGTTGACCATGGCGTACGGCAGTCATGAACTACGCGATCTGCTCCTCTGACAAACTAGTATGCACGATGTCGCAGAAAGTTCTGAGAGTGCTTGCTTCAGGTTTCTTTGAGAGAAAGCTGTTTACTGTGATAGCAGATGAGGAGCGTTGCAGTCCCATGTGGTATGCAGCTGTGGTCACTGTTATATATTCCCGGGAAGGAAGTTTCTGACTCTGCGCACTCGGTCCGTATTCTCGAACAGAGACCGATCATGACGGAGGATGCACATGGAACTCTTAGCTCATCATGATGATGCCTCCCCTGCGGGACTCTTTGGGCCTCCGTAATCGGTGAACGGATCCTCTTTCTCTTCCTTATCGACCATGTCGCAGCATATGTATCTCTCACCAGCGTCAAGTTGGGACGGCGTTCCTTCTTGAGGGGAGACGGCGGGTCAATTGCGTCCCTTCCATCGTCCGAGTCAGCGCTGGCCCGGGCGTGTCCAGTAGTTGTTGTCCTTCACGGCGCAAGTGATATCAGTACGAGGAACGCAAGGGAAAGCAAGACGCAACGAGACGCACCTCGACCGTCGTGCGCTCTGTATTCTTGGATCTACCCACTCGGGAAAGGTCCTCATAACCTGGCCGTCGCGAGTATAAATTAAACCACATCTGGTCCTAAGTCTGCACATAAAACCGACTTCATCATCTGCTATTCCAGCAACAGCCTTTGGGTTTGGTGGTATTCCCATCTAACCGTACGATCCACTCCAAATCTTCATTAGGTACAAGATACTGAGTCCGTCCGCGGAGGAGCTGAAGATCTCACACGGGACCTGTTTGCGAACCAATCGTCACAATTCCCGAGGAATGTCGCATCATCAAGACCTTTCAACGGAGGATTGGAATCTGTTCTGTCAAAAGATAGACTCAAGCTAGATCTGGCGTAATAATCTGCCATTTCCCTGTGGACCCGGAGCTCGGGAGGCAAAACAACTCCACTGTCAGTAGCGCACTTCTCTTTCAACACGCGTATAAGCAGAACAACATAATTGAGAGTCCGCTTTGCCCCTTTCCCTCCCGCTGTTCCGGTCTCGTGCTTTACTTCCCAGCCAGTCGCGCCCGTGTCTCATATCGTCCAGAAAGGATTGACTTGTGCACTAGACAATTGGGCTCCGTCTTCTGCTGCTGAATGCGTTGCGAATATCGCCTTACTCGTTGGCTTGACACGTCCCGCTCACCGGCCCGGCGAACGGAGACCCCTATGGCGGCGCGCGGCTCCTTGCGGTGGCGCAGCGTCTCTTGACCTCTTACCACGACCATGGTGTCTCTCAAAACCTTGCCCGTCGAACTGTGTAGCCTCGTGATGTGCTACAGCACCGACAAGGCCGCGCTCCTGCCCGCCGTGCTCTCCTGCAGACGGTTCCACGACGCGTACCGAGACAGCAAAGTTCGCATCTTACGGCAAATACGACGCAACGTCTTGGGCGGCTACAGCGCCGTCGGGGCCATGATCCGTCGCATCCGCGTCCAAGCTGCACTCGCGAAGAACAGCGTCGACCGGGGCGTCAGCGTCGACCAGTTTCTCGACCGTATAAGGCGTTTCGACGAGGATAAGCGGAGCTTGCCCACCGCGGACGAGTACCAGCTCTGTCTAGAGAGCGCCCGCCTCTGCGACCAGCTGGAGGTGCTCTACAGTCGCTCGTACGTGACCCACGCCCGCCGTCGTCGTTCGCCCTTGACTCATTTACCCGTCGTAGGTACAAGGACCGTTTGACGCGCGAGACGAGCCGTCTTTCGGGCGAGGAAAGCGACCGTTTCTGTGCGGCCGTTCACCGTCTGTCGCTCCTGGCGCTTTTCCTGTCGCCGACCTATGGGCTGCGACGCTTCTGCCACGACAGCGCGACCCGTGTCTCGCTCCTCTACGCCGCCCACTCGCCCCAGGAGGCATGCGACCTGCACCATGTCCTCGACTGGCTGGTCACAGTGGTACAGGAGCTGCAGGCGCCGCAGTGCAAGGGCTTCGATAGCGGTACGCAAAGTCCCTCCTATTCAGAAGCTTCCATCTGACGCCTTGCAGGGACCATACGCATTACCTGCCTCTGCGCTGGTCCCGCAAAAGTGCTGGCCGCGTATGTGGCAGGTGTCTTCCCGTTCCGAGAACATGAGCGCGCGAAGCACCTTCACTCCCCCGACAAGCCTCTCCCCTCCCCCGACGGGTGGAAAGGCGACCTCGAGCAGGTACTCTTCAAACATCAACAGCTTCTGGACCCGTCTGCGACGGAGCTCGACATCCCGCGCGAGATGCAGCCCATCGTCGTCCTTCCCGCCGAACCGCTCGAGTGTGAGTGCTGATGCTGGTGTCGTGATTCGCTGTCGTTGGCTGAGCATCATTAGACTGCGCGATGAGGCCGAAGTGCAGGACGGACGCTCGCTGTCGGTTGTGGAACGAACAGAGTGCGCAATCGTCCCTTCGTCTCCGTCCGAAGCACGCTGACCGTGTCCGTTCTTTTCGTAGACTGGAAGTATCTCCCTCCCAAACTCTGGCTCACGAAGCTCGTATCGTGGCTCAGGGGCCCGCTCATCCTGAACCCGCACGAGCGCGCTCTCCTCCAGTACTTTCTCGGGCTGGGCAAGCCCCCTGCTCGCAAGCGCGGAGAGCCGCGGACGCAGAAACCGCACAAACTGATCAAAGCCGAGCGCCGCATCACCCTCGAGCGCGTGCTGGACGTGCTGTACGACCTGCGGAACTTCCTCGTCCCCGGCGACCCGTTTTACGACATGCTCGCAACGGACAAGTTTAGCGCCGTCAAGAGTGTGCGACCGGTGCCTGGAAGAGCTCGTCGTGAATCGTCTTTGGCCCTGGTGGGCAACCGTCAAGTCCACGATGTGCAAGGTTCCCGACACTGCGCCTGACTGCCCGTACGTGTCGTTTCCCCCTGCGCGTGCCGATGGTTGACGACGTCGACTAGATATGGGATTACGTGCACGAAGCAGGAGGACATCCGGCACGCGGTGCACTTCAACGTGCGTTGCGCTTGCGTCTTGCGTCTTGCTTCTTGCGCTGACGACCTTGTTTCATCGCAGCGTCTGTGCCTCCGGATAGCGCCAAAGCTGAAGGCAGATCATCGGGCGCAGCGGGCGCAGAAGGATCTTGAGAAGAAGCAGAAGCGGAAGGCGGCGGCGGCGAACGACGACAGCCAGCACAGCCAGGGGTCTGAGTCCGCGTCCGAGTCCGAGTCATGCGAGGAGGAGGAGACGTCCGAGGAGGAGACGGGTACGTCTGAGGAGGAGGAGTAGGAGGAGGAAGCGCAGACGACGCGCGTACGTTGAACCCTGATGGTGCGTTCTGTTCAGAGCTCCTGATTCGGCGGTGGATGACTCATAGCTTTACCAGGTCTGTGTTCTCGACCGTTGCGTGCGCGAAGTCCCGCTGTCCGCCCGCACCATCCTCCTCTGTTTCTCTCCCGTGCCGTCCCCCTTCGTCTCCATCCCCGTTCCGCCCTGCACATCCGATCTTATCGTCTTCGTTCCTGTGCCCTTCTTCCCTTCGTCCATCGCGCGCACCTCCACATTTCGCACATGTCGTTGGCCCTCGTCCCGCTGCGTATCCTTCTTCACTGCCGATCCACTATTAGTTTCGCATCTCCCCCTCTCTGTATGTACTCTGTTTCTTGTATCCCGTTCATCCTCTCATACAACACCATCCCTCTCCAGCACACTTTCCCCACCCCTTCCTTCCACGTAGTGTAAATAGCTCCTCCGTCGGCGTCTAACTTATATTCTGCGTTCCTCCGTCTCCGTCTGTATCCTTCGTTCCTGCGCCTGCCTTCCTGCGCCACTTGCTTCCTTACACCTACGCCCATAGTACAAGACTTCTATGTGACAAAATTCATACTGTATCTCTTGTCCACAGTTCCCGTCGTCGGGATCGGTCCGAGTCGCTTCTTGCCTCCCGCCGTCACCACTTCTGCGGTATATCGACCTCCAGCAACTGACGACGGCCTCAAATTCGCTTAATTCTTCTTTGATACTGTATTATAGCGTGCGTCTGCGCTCCAGCGCGGCGTCAGCGCGAAATGTCCATGCTCGCGGCGCATCTGCTATATCGCTCAACGCGCGCACGCGTCCAGCGCTGCTGGTCCCGCGTGTATACTGAAATGAGCTGGTGAGCCCTTTCCTTCGTACCTGCGTACTGCGGAGATTCTGATATGTCATTACAGCGATATGTGCCGTGATATTTCTGTTCCAGGTTTCCTGCTGAACCGACACAGGCCACCCTCGTACGACGCCTACCACCTCCACGCGACGCTCTGAACGTCCTTCTGCACCTCTCGAGGAAAATTCTATAGCAACAATTAGACTCGACTTTGCGCTCTCCCTCTTGGAGTCGCGTCGCTCGCTGGAATTCTGCTCCGAGCCTGACTCACGTCCTGCACCACTCTCGGCGTACACTCAGCGCCACGGCGTCCACAGTGTTCTCGGCGACAAGAGGACAAACGCCGCGCACCTCCTGGTGCCGTCGTCGTCTGGCCGGTCAGTGTACCATCATCTGCTCAGCATACCGACCTCTAGCGACTGAAGCAGGCCACACCGTCGCTTAATTTCATCATACTGATGTTTCACGGCGTGCTCGTGGCAGTAGCCTGGCCCAGCTGTGCATGACTCACGAAATGTCCATGCTCGTGCGCGCGTCTGCTATATCACTCGACGCATGCGTCCGGCGCTGCTGACACCGCGCGTGAACTGTAACCATCTGGTGCGCCTTTCTGCCGCCCTGCGTACCGGGGCGTTTCTGATACTTCATCACAGCGAAATGTTCTGTAGTATCGACTTGGGACGTTTCTTTCCCGAACACCACAAACCACGCTCGTGTACCATGCTCATGCGATGCTCTGAACGCGCGATAAATACTAAGCCCTTCTAATGCATCGACGCCTCATCGCCTCGGGATTATGGCGCTGTTGTCCAAGCCCCGGGCGACGTCTGCGTCGTCGAGAGAACGTCTTTGAGTATCGCTGCAAGCTCGAAGCCGTACATAGGGACGTCTGGCCAACACCCCGTACTCGATGCCTCGTCTTCACCTTCAGCGCCCGGTGTCTGGTCGTATTGCATCGTGAGTTCCGCGGCTCTCATCTCGTTCTAGAGGTTCGCAGGTATGTTTCCGCACTTACTCTGCCGTATTCTGACTTCGCACTGTGTTCAGACTGGAGTGATCGAGCTCAGGACTCGGGGCGGGCCGACTCGTCGCACAGCTCTGCTCTCGTCCACCACCACGCCAAGCAGCAGCAGGATGTCGGACAAGATCGACGAGCCTACTACGAAGCCGCGCAGCCTCCACAACCGGTACGTAGAACCTCGTACGCGCGTCAGGACCGAGCAGCTGACGCGACTTCGCATCGCAGGACTGGCGCACCCGTTCTATCCGACGCCAACGTCTCCAGAGGCTCGAAAGGCTCTTCACCTGCGCCGCCGACGCTCGGCAAGCGCAAAGCTTCTGGAGAGTTGGACGAGCGTCGCGGCAAGCCTCCTTACCCCTATTCCGACGCGCTCCAACCTGCATTCGACGCCGAGGCGCAGCTCGATGTCAAGGACGACTTGGACCTCTCAGACCTGGTCCTGCATTCGTTCGCCCGCAGTAGCGACGCGCCGGTGGAAGAAGAGGCTGTGGTCGAGGCCGCCGACACGCGTCGTGTCGTCACGAGCGTGAAGCAACTCGTCGCTTTCGCCGCGCAGAACGCGGACCTGGGCGCTGTCATCGACGTCGAGATTGGAGGCTTCCTCGAGCTCGACAAGCTGTCTAGCATACTCGACGCGCTTGTCAAATGTCTGGCGTCGTCGAGCACCATCGCCATCAAGTACCGCATGCCCATGTCGTCCACAGACCGCAAGACGTTGCGCGCACCGCTGGACTCGCTGCTCGACATCGTCCCCGAGAGCCTGCGCTCTGTCGATTGGGACGTTGCGCACGGCAAGCGCTTCCCCTTCTCGCCGCGCTCGCCGAACCTGCACCGCGTCCGCGCCCAGCTCTCCGACCTGGCGCGCGCAATGGAGCAGACCGACCGGGCGTACACGAACGTTACCTGGCTCGACATCGCGGACCCGGGTATGGAGGCCAACGCGTCGTTTCACTCTGTCACGACGCTCGAGGAAGTCGTGCCGAATGTCCGCACGCTCCGCCTTTCGTCTGCCTTCAAGGATCGCAAAGTCGTTCCTACCAAAGTCAACCTCCTAGCGCTCGTGCTCGACCAGCGTCCCGGCTCGGCAGGATGGGACAAGAAGGCCCTCTGGTGCACGCTGAAGAACCTAAACGCGCTCCACATCCCCACGATCGCCGTTCTTCATCCCGTGGCAGACCTGCTTGCCGCCGTCCTCGCAGAACAGCGTCGCTCCATCGCGCATATTCTCATGCTCCAGGACTGTCTCTGTCTTCGCCTGCTCGGCGGACATCGTCATCGTTGGCTCTTCACAGGTGTCGGCATGCGCGCAGTCGAAGAACTCGTCGCGTCAGATGTCTGGGCGTCCCTCCGCCACTTAACAATACACAACCGCCAAATCGACTCCAACATCAAACGTTTCTTCTCCGTATCTCCAAAATCCCTCGAAGCGCTTACGATTATCGTCACATCTACCACTTCCGAACCTCCCTCTGCGAACTTCCTACTTGCGCCGACTGCGAGTAAGGGGTGGCATTGTCCGGCGCTCAAGACGTTGACGATTACGGCTACGATATCCGAGGCGCTCGACACGGAGGGGGACTTACTTCCTGAGCACAAGATCCCTCAGAGCGTTCTGGACGGGGAGCGTCCGACTATTACGATTAGAGAGGTCGAGGCGTTCCTCTCGCGGCATCGGTTGAAGAAGAAGAGTCTGCTGAGGGTTATCATGAACGGTGTGGATTTTGCGGAGGGGTGGGAGGAGGCGGAGGATGTGATTGGGAGTAAGGTGTATAGGTTGGTTTGGGTTTAGTCTGTCATGCGTACGCTGTTTCCCCTTGTGCTTGTGCTTCAGGGACTGCGGGTATTGTTTGTATCACGTGGGCTACTTGTATCGTCCGTCGTGATTGTATTGCTGTTCTGTATCGCTTGCCTGGCTTGCATATCATGTGTCGCGTGTACTCCTACTCCTGCTCCGTGTATTTCTCGTCTTTCTCGTCAGACCGTGCGGTAGCGACACGTATTCGTCGTAGTTTTCGAAGTCCAGTCGCCAGTAGCGTGGGGACCAGGAGGACAACACGGTTCAAAGACCGCTCAGCTCCTTGTTCCCGTCCCCGTCCGGACTCAAGACTTCTCGTCCTATCGCACCCTGCGCATACCTGCCCACTACGGCGACGATTCGCATGCACCATGGACATCATTTCCACTACTTGGCCATACTGCTGAACAGCACAAAACCGACACCTTGCTCTATTCTGCTTTATATTGCGCAACCGTCCTCTACGCTTCATATAAGCACCTAAACCCCCAAAACCGCTAAACCCCCAGAACCGCACAAGTACAAACAAATTCCTCTATTCTGTGTCGGCGCGTTCTGTGTCAGTGCGTAGGGTGCATGCTGGTGTTCTATCAAATCGCCCATCGACGCTGTGACTGCCCTTCCGTCGAGAAGCCACGCGTACTGTTCGCGCTAGCGCTCACGGTGTGCATACTGGGTACTCTTCGACGAAGGTTCACTATCAAAACTTCGAGCAGGCGGCGCATTCCAGGAACGAGGGACGATCTGGTACGTTTCTGCCTTGCCTGCGGCTTGTGTAGACGTCTGACAGTCATTGTGCAGGTAAATGGCGACTGACAACTACCTAGTATGGTGCAAAGTGAACCGCGTAACATCTGTGCTCTGAAGCCGTGCTCTAAGCCGCGTCACAACGGCGACGACAGCACATGCAGCCTAGACGCCGGCGTCCAACACGTGGCCGAATCGTACAACAACACCTGCATCCCACAAGCCGTATTGTTCACTTACAATACCCGCCGTTTCACGCTCTGTATCGTTGCGTTCATCGTGACAATGCAGGCGGTCATGTCCGTCGGCCGCGATAATCCAGCACCCGGTTCGTTGTGCCACCCAGTGTTCGTGCCACCATAAAAAGGACGCACATCCAGCCCGACGCCTTGTACTCTCTTTGCTCCGCTCATTCCGCTCATCGACCATGAACGCCCTTCCTATCGCACTCGGTCTCGATCCAACCGCCATCGCCAGTATCGCGCTCTTCGCGACTGGTTTCGTCGTCGGTTCGGCCTTTCGTCACGCTCGCGGCGCGACATCTGTGAAAGGCCCTGATCGCGCGAGGTACGTGGTGAAGCTTGCTCCGCGAGCGCTCTGATTGAGCGTGCCCCTTATGTAGGAGCGCACCAGAGCCAACGCCGACGCCGACGTCCATGGACGTTGACTACGACTACGGCTCCGACGGCGGCGAGATCGCTCGCGTCCTGAACACCCTCCGCGAACAGCGCGTCAACACGACCTGCACCTGGCGCCGCGCCGGTCTCCTCCTTCTCTCGCCCCCGCCCTCCCGCACGCTCGCGCAGGAACTACTCGGTCCGCTCCAGATCGTCCGCATCGGCGAAGTCTTCGAATGGCTCGAGCCTTTTCCGTACGCGACGAATGACGATCTCGACGGGACGACGTTGTTGCAGAAGCTGCTGCAGACTCTATTTCTCGAGATGGCGAAATGCGTGCGTATCCCGCCGCGGAGGAGCTTGGAGACTCCGAGGAAGAGGACGAGGTTCTTGGACGGGACGACGCCTGGCGTTGATGTTAGTACGCCCTCGACACCGGCGTCTTCGTCCTCGAGACGGTTCGCTGGGCATACGCCCGGGTTACGCAGCGCGCTCAGGAATTCCGCCACCGCGAAGGGTTACAACTCCACATACAATACGCCCACGTCGATTGCGTCTTCCTCATCCTCGTCCTCGTCGTCGACCTCTACTGCGAACAGCGTCGGTTCCGCGCGCATGCTTCCCCCGCACGCGCCGGTCTTCCGTCCCACTTCGAGTCCTCTCACGCCAGCATCTACCCCCACCACCGTTCGTGCACGTCGCCCCTTAATGTTACGTCCAGCAACGCCCGGCTCCTCACCGTTGAAGCGCACCTATGCGTTCTACGAGGCCGACACCGACGAAGACGAGGACAGCGTGGCAGGTGACGAGAACTCACCGTTGAAGAACAAGGGTACCAGCTTGAGCGCGGGTCTTGAGCGAACAGAGGCGCTTGCTCTGAGTGGCCCAATCAGTACCCCAACGAGCGCGGCAATCTTTGAGGTTCGTTTTCTTCCAGTTGGATTTGATGTTGTGTGAGCGAGATATTGACTCATATCCTAGGTTACGCAACCCTCGTTGACGAGCACCTCCGAGTCCGGCGCTGGTGCGCCCGCGCAAGGTTCTGCTTCCGCTGTCGACTCTCCTTCTTCGTCGGCGTCTGGATCGCCGACATTGACCAGCGACGCCTCCATTGAATGACTGGCCGGTGTTGCTCTGTAGAGTATATGCAAATAAATAATCAGCCTCTGCCGCGAGCGCGAGCGCGAGTTCCGGTTCAAGTCCATCTCATTTGGCTGAGGCTGGTAACGCGGAATGTCGTACGTACACATCACTCCGAGATCGCAATGGAGGTAGTTTGGCTCGAGCTGAGCATCGCGGAGGGCGCAGTGACTGAACTGAACTGGCAGCAGCGGTGCAAAGATGAAGCTGCTGAATATGCGGCTGTACGACCGTGATGAGCCCTGACGAGCCATTGACTAGATGGACAGTTTCTGGCGCCCGG
This sequence comes from Exidia glandulosa HHB12029, assembly GCA_001632375.1. Taxonomy (NCBI): domain Eukaryota; kingdom Fungi; phylum Basidiomycota; class Agaricomycetes; order Auriculariales; family Exidiaceae; genus Exidia; species Exidia glandulosa. Next base: position 80,846 of record KV426125.1, on the reverse strand, counting down.
GCCCTCACATCGAAACTCGCGACCCGGCGGAACACCAGAGGCACAAGAAGGTTTCACGAGTTCTGAACATACACGGGAGTCGGATATCCGGCCCGGTAGGAGTCGGGCTGCTCGGGATCTGAAAGTTGGGTTGACTCTTGCTCCCAACCGTCATCAGGATCATGTTTGTTGGCCAGGATCGACGCGATAGCCTGCACAAGGCCGTTCAAGACATTCTTACGGACACAGCCCCGTGTTCCGGACGCCACAGGTACGCTCGGATGTCCGCATCTCGATGCACAGAATCTCATGATCAAAACGCAGTTCCGGCAGCTTGTCGGACGCACGAGTAGCGATCTACGAGCTTGTGCAACAATCCCTGCAGGAATTTTCGCGGGAAATAAACGACCGTGCGCCCGTGAACAATCTCCCTGCAGAGATTTTGATCAACATTCTGTCCTACACGTCGTTCTACGTCGTAGTTGCCGCCTCCAGAGTCTGTCAACTGTGGCGCACGACAATCAACGATACCGCGTCTCTGTGGGCCGTCATGATCAGCTCGCTTCTGTGGGCGTACGAGAGGCCGGGATACGAGTTTCTCCGTCGCACAAAGGATGTGCCGTTCGACCTCAGTCTTCGCATCCGGAGACCCGATTCCGTGCAAATTCTCCAGGAACATCTCCCGCACATCAAACGGCTCACGTTGACGCTCGAATGCGACTACATGTCGTGCGATGCACCGATGCACGTTATCGACGAGCTCATGTACGCGCTCCGTAATCCCGCTCCTCTGCTCGAGGAGCTCTGCATCTTGTACCAGAATTCACCGGGTCGCCGTGCCTTCCCGACTATTCCAATCGATGTATTCGCGGGGGTGTCTCCCCGGCTTCATACTGTGACAGCCATTGGGATCCGCCTTCCCTTTCACCCGTATGCTGCATTCTCTAACGTACAACGGTTCATCTTCCGTACCCCCAATCGGATATTGGGCACGGATACGACCCTATCTGCTATCGAAATGGTGCAGAACATTGCAGGATATCGAGGCCTTCGTCACCTTGCTGTACTTCAGGAACCACAGCATCCATTCCAGGTCGGGACCGCGGACGATGAGGCGCTGGTACTAGCGTTGCGAGACATTGGACCCCAGCTTGACAGTTTGGATTGCTCCTACTTCCCGCATTTGCCGTTCCTTCTGGATTCCTTGTCCGACTCGCCGCCGAAGCTGATTGCAATCCACTCTGCAACATCTGAATTTCTCTCGGACGAGTGGATGCGCCCCGATGTCTCCATTGTCGGTCTGAGGTTTGCGACTCGCGGCAGCCACGATACTGCTATCGAGGCTACGGATAGCAGCGGGTACACGCGCCGCATTACAGCTGTGTCCATGGAACCTGAGGACACCGAGAATCTCTGGGGCTTCATTCCGCTCTCCGTATTCATAGGGCTCACATCATTATCAATGCATGAGCACATGTGGCCCGATGACCAACCCTGGCCCACTTCTGATTCTCTCCAAGATCTAAGGATTTTCCTTTCCACGTCCTATCATCGGCGCGTCTCAGAGCAGACAGGAGGAATCTTCCAGCTGGGCATAGATCAGGGTCCGTGGCACGTTCCGGCGCTCAAATGCTTGACGCTCGCGTCGATATTGTGCACATACACACCTCATGCGCATGAGCGTCGCCGCACGAGTTTGCTCGTCGCCGCAGATGGCATTCGGCTGTTCCTTCTCCAACAACTGGCACCGTCCCCACCGCAGACCTTGCATCTCGAGCACATCACGTTGTACGAGCCGTTTCAGAGCAACACCGTGCGGGCTCTGCACGACCTCGTACAAGAAATTACGACCAGCGAGTTTGAGACCGTCGAACTTCTGCCGCACTATCATGGCCACATGGGAATGCACGTCCGCACGTCCTTTGAAATAGACTTCTCCTGAGCTACTATTCGTCCGGTGACTCCAACGGAACCTGTTCTCGTCTTTTTACGTGTCTGCCGTCACATTGTACCTTAGAGAACTACCGTCATCTCTGGCTAGTTGCGATTTGCGATGCTAGCTATGTGTCCACTCTGGTCGGCTGTCCTGTACTGACCACATCTGTTCATAAACCAACCAAACAGCTAGACCCCACCACTTCCTGTAACTCTCCATAACCCGCTCCTTCCGGAGTTCCGTGGTGCTTCACCGTCTAAGGAAATCCGGTTCTTCGCAATATTGAGAATCTCTACCTTTCTGACACCGCGTCCATGGGGGCTCACCTGCCATCCTGACTCACGAATCCTTCCGCACTGTGCACGGTCAAATGATATAAATCCTACAGGGTACGTTTCGTATGTAATCCTTCCGCGCGCCGTGCGGCAGTTTTGCAGTCCGCAAACAGAGCGACATCCTCCGAAAGGGATCGAGCGTTCATCCGGTTGCGAATAAGCCAGTTCTGACGCAGCGAAGAGGTGCGAGTAATAATAAGAAGCAGTCACGTTGCGGTAACGTTTACAACGGGACCGAGAGCAAGGCAACAGGACGGCAGAAAAACGACGCTGTGCATCGCTGGCAGAGCTTCGGAGTCCAGCTGACTGAGTGGCATGAATTTCCGCTAGATGCCCCTTGTTTGTCTAGGATTTGTGGAATTCGAGGGTGCGTAGTGTAAGACTAAGTTCTACGAGACGTACGAGCAAACGCATGGCCGAGAACAAGTTATGACTCCGCAAGAACGACGATGTCTTCGAATGAGCCGATGACATCATCAATCTTCCATGGCCAGAACCCGTGGGGGTCGGCAACGCCCTTCACGGATCCGTGATGTTTGACCGTGTTTGTACCGTCATATCAGAGCTCCTCGTCCTCCACCATGGACCCATTAGTGCACGTATCCCCAAGCGCATGCTTGGAAACGCGCAAATCATCTGTTGAAGCATGTATTCCAAGTTTCAGAGGTTTAGCTCAAGCCGATGAGTCCCCACATTCACATTCACTCTACTCATGCCCATCGCGTCCTGTGTCCTATGCGATACCATACGCGCTCGAAAATGAGTGCTTGACGTCTGAAATAGTACTGGAATGCTTGCTCAGGCGTGTTTGAGCGCGTCTCTGTAGAGAGTCGCGAGAATGCCTTCGCGGGCAGGAAATGGGCGCGTCGCGACGCGTCCACTGTGACTGAACCCGTCACGCTGGCGGGACGCGCATGCTTGCAAAGTTGCGGATGCATCATACAAGCAAATATCAACAATTGCGATAACTACAGATCGGGCGGCTGGTGCGTTCTATCGGTCACACTGCCGGGAACGGGTTTCCTATCATACTCCTACCCAGTGGTTATACCTCCGCTGCGGTGTTTGTCGATGTGTACACATGAGCCCCCGGCTTCGGTATTAACCACTGGC
>KV426125.1:27834-70406 GCA_001632375.1 Exidia glandulosa HHB12029 | reverse complement strand
GGGGTTTTGCGGTAGCCGGGGCCGTGGGTCGAACCGGTTAGCGATCCAGTGTTACGGCCGACCTTGGCGAAGGACGAGCACGACCCACCACTACTCGCCTTCGCCTGTAAAGTTAGGGGTTGTGAGTCCTTTACCCCTCGTGGATTCGACTCCTGTTTGTTGCGAGACCGGCAATCTGCGGCTTATCTCCAAGGCCAAATTCTGGCCATTTCAACCATTTATTTCTCAGACAGCACCAATAGCCACATGCAGAGCATATGATGTGAGAATCTGAATGCTGTTTTGTTCAATGTGAGTGGGATGTTCAGAGCGGCTCCCCTCCTTATGCCTCGAAAAACGGCGTGTTGCGAGAGATGAAGACGGCGTTCACGCCCCAGAGAGCCCAGCCCACAACACTGGGACCGTCGCAGCTTCGGTAAACAGTACTATTCAAAGCTATGTGCAGGCGTAGCTCGTCGCTGGTTTCACGTTCTCTGCGTCTTGAGTTCTTCCCGCAACAGGTATAATCGCCGCTCGTTTTGCGATGTGCACCAAGCCACCGAAGAAACGAACCTCTTCGCGCTTGTAGTGAATAAACAACAGGAAGCTGTAGTACGCGGCGTGAAGAAAGCGGGACGACGGGTGCGCTGCGAGTCGAGTGCGGACGCACGAGATTCAGCGTAGATCGAATCTTGTACGGCGTGACGAGCACAGAGATAATGACGATGGCCGAAACAGGGGCCCTGAAGTGGTGGTGACGCAGGGCAAAGACGGCGATGGGCGGAAGGGCTCACGCGTAACTATCGCGGACGGCGTCAGTCTCCGCGCCATAAGAGACCGGGTGAGACTCACTACAACAGGCCGAGGAAGTCCTTGTCTTCGCACTGTAGGATGAGAGAGGACCCGCGGTTGCCGTAGAAGCTGCATAGATGGATGAAGAGCACCTGATGCGTGTGAGTTGTCGTCATGAAGGCGCTGCTGACCAGCTCCAAACGGAGACAGCGAGCCAGACCTGATAGCGTTTTCAGTCAGCCGGACGATTATCGAGACGGACGCACCTGTTGGAAGATTGGAAAAAGTCGTACGCAATCATGGCGGGAACGCTCAGGCTCAACGTGGGAGCGAAACAGTATTAGAGCGCCTTCTCTGCAATTTGCAGCAGTCGGGAGAGAATGATGACTGCACCGAGTGAGCGCGATGCTAGTTGACAATAAGGAATGGTGCAGACACGAAGCCGACAACCTGCACGAGACGCTCAGTGTCCATGGCTCGCACTGAAACAGCAGACGCACCGTGTTGGTGTTCCACGGTAATTGCGTTCGGTCCGGTGGTCAACGGTCGTGCATAAAGAAGGAGAAGTGCGTGACGAGTGCCCAGACGCGATGCCAGAACGTGTCGACAAAGTCGATGCTGTGGGTGTCTGAGCGCGTCGGGTGGCTCTTCACGGGGCTCGATTGCGGCGCGTGCTCTGAGGACGTCCAGCTGTTGGCGAAGTCTCTGTCGACGACAATGTAGTCGACTTCTGGGTCGTCAGGTAGGGCGGCGAGGTCCGCGACGCGTTCTGCGTCTGAGGTCACGCTCGCTCGCATTACACAGGCCGAGACGGCTGTCGAGCGTAACCGAATCGATGCAAAGAACTGGCGGTGCCAACGCGCTGCTTGAAGGCTGGCCAGGCTCTGTGTAGCGAGATGCGCGAGATGCGCGTTCGACGGAACTGGCTGCGCGGCAAGTGGGCCTTTGGGGACGCGAGCGCCGGTGTGGACAGCGAGTAAGACGTGCCCGCGCTTCCTGACGTTAACGGGTAGCCCTTAGACGGCAAGCTGGTAACAAGGAAAGGAAGGAAGGAAGGTCGATCGGCAACTCAAAACCCAAGCGCTCAGGCCGCGGCAAGCTCCCTAACAATCAGGCACAAACAGTGGCATTCCTCTTTCCTTCCCATCCTCTACTTAGTACGCCCCCGCTCGTGCACTCGGTGACGTCGCGTTCTTGTTGTCACGACTTCGCGTCACACTCTTGTCCATCGCGTCCCGTCCACTGTGTCCAGATGTTCTCGCGTCGTGACCACTGGCACCGGTCTCCGTCGTCATACAATGAACGCGTTTACTCCCTCATCGCGTCCATTCCCCCACGTCTCCCTCGCTCTTCGCGGTACTCGCCCCGTTACCCTGAGCAGGACTTCTTCGACGTTTACCTCAAGCCCTATTGTCTCGAGGTATGGTGTTTGAGCCATTCTGATAACCGTCTCCAGCGTCCGACCAGTATTGCATCGTCGCCCAACAAACCGTCATCCGCATAGAAGGTGAACAGGTCCAGCGCGAGGAGCGGCTGATAGTAGTCTCCTGCGCAGACTGTAGAAGGAAGATAGTCGTTCCAAGTAGGCCAATCGTCGGTTACGATAATTTTCCTGGTTACGCGCGCCTTCTTCTTCCTCGTCAACCGCCGGGAGATTATGCCCAAGAGCAACCTGCGCCACGCGTTCGAGGATGCGCGGTCCATCATCTCCATTGATAAACTGTGACCTCGAGCGCGCCGTCGTCTCGCAGCTCCTCACGCTCCGCTACGGAAAGTCTCGACTGCGTACCCGACGTCCCTTGTAATTGTATGACCCCAGGGTGAGTACGTCGTCGCCTCGCGCTCCAACTATCCGCGCTGAATGAGATATTTATTATAACTGTCTCGACGAGAATCCGACTGCGTGCTTGGCCTTGGCTCGCTCTGCACGGCTCGTTGATGACCAGACCGATCCTCGTGAGTAAAACTCCCCTCGCTTCGCAGACTCCCAAAGTGACTTACACTCGAGTTTGTAATCTTCATGACGCTTGTATTGTCCTCGCGCGACCCGCAATCATCGTCTTGTCTGCGGTTCAACGTCAGCCGGGAGGACTGCTTCGCGCGCACGAACCAGCTGACGTGTGGCAGTTTGGACGCAACTACCTCAGGGGATCCTCAGGTTAACGCAAGTAAGCTCTCTATTTAAGGCGAGGACATTGCACGACCCATCGACACTTTAGGTTTCCGGTCTACGCTCGTATCCACTGGCGACCAACTGAGTCGTACGCCGCTCGCGCCAATGGCCTCCGCTTACGCTTCGTGGCCTTGCAACGGCGCACACGCGCTTCTCTCGACTTTTCCCTCGCCGCCGACTCACCCAACGGCTTCTCTGAGTCCGGGACAGGTAGTGAACACGGTACTTGTCCCTCGGTCAGGCTGCTACGTTCCTCCGCGCTGTCTCTTCTGTCAATTGCTCATCGGACGTTCCCCTCTTTATAATCGGGCCCTTGCCTCAGACGACCTCTCGCGCACCGCTGGATCAGTCGCTGCGTTTCTTTTCGGGTTATTGCTCATCGGAGCCTCCGATTCCCTCTTCAGACTCCTCGGTCCCTTACACGCCCTATCTACGGTGCCGCGGACGCACGGCGCAACAACCGGGCGCCCGCGTGCTGAACCAGATGCTCAGGGAGTGAGTCCACGTAGTCCAACCCGTTTTCGACAGCGGATGACGTACCAGACCGACTTCCTCTCGCTCATTACGGACGAGACCGACTACTGGGCGAGCGCGACAGGCGAGCGCGACAGCACGTCGACACAGCGTCAGATCCAGTCTGTTTCCGATAGCTGACGACGTACCGCTATGACGTTCCTTTCTCCAAAATCGGGACTTTGCGACAGAAGACACCTCGCGCGCTGGATCAGCAAGGTACGCTCGCTCCGCTTGGTTTTAGGTAATTGCTCATCTGAGGCTCCGATTTCTTCAGATTCGAACTTGAGCTATACACGCACCTCGCGTCGGCGCCGCAGACGGACGGCGCAGCAACCGAACGACCGCGTGCAGAGCCAGATCCTCAGACCGCAGGCGGCCAACCGCTTTACCAGATAGTGCGGCTCACCCAATCCCAACCTGAAGCCGTACCACCGCCGAACTACGCCGTCCGCGGACGAGACGGACGACTCGGCAAGCGTGACACTCGAATAACTCATCTACAGCAGATCCGACCTGTTTTCGATAGCTGACGACGTACTGGTTGTCCTGCAACGAGGTCCGCGGCCTTGACCACCCGCGTACGTCCGCGCTGCCCTCGCTCGTCGGCGATCGGTGTGCCGGAACTGACGACGTCACGTTAGCTTGACGTTCGGTGTATCGCGGGTTGCGTGCGAGACGGTCAAGTTGGGCCTAAGGACAACGCGGGTTTAATGAAGCACGAGCGCGCTGACGATACTGTACGGAGTGTACATACCGTCGCATGACGCATGCACTATACGAATGTTCGCCGAAACGTAGTTGGATGCGGAAGTGCGTTGAGGTGCGTTGTCGCGTGTACATGCCAGACGGAAAACCTGTCGATTGTATTCGTGTGCCAGAAAACGACGATAGAGCCCCTGCGAATGTCAATGAGGAAATGAGAAACAAAACAATAGCTCCTACTAAACTACTCATGTGGAAGACGACAGTGGCGACGAGTGCAGTAGGCACCGGTGCGCGCACCTCATAACACAGGCGACGACGAGCAGAGCAAGTCCGACGATGACGGAGTGCTAGTGCAACGGCGACAAGAGGAGGCCAGCTTGCTCCTTTATTGAGGAAAGGTTGAGGCTGGTGTCGATGGTAGGGGAGAGAACGATGGTAGAGAACGACGACGGCGGCCCCTTTGATATACCCTTCGTCGCGATCGTCTCCCGCCCCTCCCACTCTCATTGCTCAGCGCAGCGCATCTTACTCATGCCAGAATTACCGTCTGGCACAGAGAGATGGCCGTGTGAGCCGCGAGGCCTCGCAGAACCAAGGAGACGGGGTACATGCGGTAAGCGCCCAAACCTCGCGAACACTTTCTGAGCCGTTCTCCGCACTCCACCGCTCGTCTCGCAGCGCATAATGTCTTGCTATACTGATCTAATTCCATAAGGGCTCTTGGCTAGGTGAGAGGAGTGGTATACCCTCTATACAGCACAACAGCACATATGTAGTCTCATACTGCTCTCCACACGTATTAACCACCACTGGACCCCTGAGAGTGCTGAGCACTGGCCATGGATATATCCCAACCAAGCATGTTCTGCCAACATCACAGTGCGAGCGGGAGAGCGCTGAGCAGGCTGAGCCCTGGAGCGTTTTCCTGGTGTAGCTGCTGATAAGCAACAACCTGTTCTCTTGCCCAGTCCGGACAGGATATTGGCCAGCAGAGTAGATGGAGGTGCCGCATTGGATACACATTATGGCTAACCGGAAAAACAGGCTGTGCCGGGCCGAGTCATATTGATGCGGACACGGATCATTACCGACCCCGCCTCCTTCGCTCTCTCCCCATCCCAACGATATCAAGAGCCACCAGATAGCTACTGTCCTGTGCGTGGTTCGAAGATGGGTATGGCTTGCTCGAGCTTTCGTATTCGGTGAGGCCAATGATGGATGGACACACCCCTGGGCTGGTAACGCGAATACGGCTACTCCGTCCCCTTTTTCAGCGCAGCGGCACCGTCTCCAGAGCTACCTATGTGCTGTCCTGCTACGAGCATTTGAACTACGCCGAGACGAGACTCAGCCGACTCACGGTCGTGGATTTTGCATTTTCGACCGTTGTCCTGGATTTATGGTTGGACCCGCGAGCAAACATTCAGAGTACTCGATATTCACCGTGTATTGGGTGGCCTACTTGGAGCTATGAAGATCTTTCTCTTCTCTTCAGCTCCTCGAACGCTCGCCGCACTCTGCCTCAGCCTTGTTCTGTCGCTGCTGCGAATATTCTCATACTACGAAGATATTCCTAGTGATTTGACTCTCGTCTGCTCTCTTCGGGATCATGCTGCACTCAGGTTGGCCTCATACAGCCTACGACGCATCGGTTCAATCTTTGTGCGTGCGTCCCTAAATTTCACCAACGTGCGCTCTTGTACCGCGTACATTCTCCCTCGATTTTGGCTCTCAGAGTCCAAGAAACATAAAGTATCTGAAATGCACGCTCATAGCCTCTGGGCTGTTTCGGGGAGACCTGCCCCGGGGTCACGTTCTCTGCGGCTCGGGTTGTTGATAGGAGGGGTCGCGCTAGACCAGCGGCACGAAGCCGAACCGAGCTCCCCATGTCTCTCCCTGACGCCATCCAAGACCAGGCGCGTAAGGCCGCTGGCAGGGCGTGGGCGACAGCGCTCGAGCTCAACGAGCTGTAAGTCGCCGGCGTGACGTGATGTCACGCGACAGCTCTCTGACAGAACCGTATTGCTCCCAGAGCCGCCGACGTCGCGCTCATCGACCTCGGCGATGTCAAGACCTCGTTCGATATCCGGTTCGTCGCGCGCTACGACGAGCACCTCGACGCCATCGCCGCGTCCACAGGCGAGAAGCGCAAGGCGGTCGACGACGGCAACAACCCTCGCCAGCCACGTCGGGTTACGACTCCTATTTTGGAGCTGCGCGTCGTAGTCGGCGAGCTCGTCGACGACGTCCTTGGCGGCGAGGAGAGCGATATCGAGTGGTGCGTCTCCTACCTCGTTAGCGGCTTGCTCGTCGCTGACCGGCGCTTAAGGGCGTTTTGGACGGCGTCGAGACTCGACGCCGTCCGCGAGCTCATCAAGACCTGGCTGGAGGTCTACCACGTCGCGCCGCTCCACGTTCTGCTGGAGTTTCAGCGCTCGTCGAGTGATGACGACGACGACGACGAGGGCACCCCCTATCTCTCTGACGACGACGACGACGTCTCGCCGCTGTCGACGTCGGCGTCGCCTCCCACTTCTCTCGCCGTCACGTCCGACTCGTCGCCGGCGAGCTCGCCCCGCGACGACCTTGACTCCTCCTCAGATATGGTCCTGTCTTCGCCGCCGTCCAGCCCGGGTCTGGAGCTTCCTGACGACGTTCGCGAGCCACGCTGGCTGCGTACGCTCGACGAGCTCGCCAGCTTCGTCTCCGAGCCGGCTCACGAGCTCGCCAACGTCGACATCGACGTGCCCGCCGCCGACGCCTTCGACGGTCTGCTCACGCGTCTTGGCGCCTCGCTTGCTTCGTGGCAGACGCTCTTCGTCAGGTTTGATCAGCCTCTGCTCGCCAAGGACCTCCAGGCGCTGCGCCAGGCGACGAAGACTTTGTCCTGCATCCCCGCGGACAACCTCCGTCACGTCCAGTACGACGTCGCGGGCGCCGACGCGTTCCCCATTTCCCCGCGCTCGCCGCTCTGCTCTCGCGTCGGCGGGTATCTCGGAGCGCTCCGCAAGACGGCCGACAAGCACGGCGCGTACCAGTCCGTCACCTGGCTGGACGTCTTGGACGCGACGCGTACCCACCTCCTCACCGCCGCAACCATCGCCAAGCTCGCGCCCAATCTCGAGGTGCTCACGCTGCGCGCTCCACTCACGGACACCACATCGGCAGATCTCGGCCGCACGCTCCCAGTACATGTGGTTAACCGGGATTGATCACTGACCGTTTCTCTTTTGCGAAATGGTCACTGACTGATATTTACTTTCCGGTCACTGACTCCCCCGGAGAGAATGGACAGTGACCGTTTCCTGGTTGACCAAAGCGGTCAACGACCAGTTTGGAGAGGAATAGTCAGTGACCGGTATCTCAGAGAGCGGTCAGTGACTACTCTTGACGAGAAGAAAGTCATAGAGTGCTTCTTGAGTCTTGACAGATAACGAAGAGAGGTCACTGACCATTCTCAGGCCAAGCGGTCACTGACTGCTTTTGCAAGAGTGGTCGCGGTTGCGTAATTTCCACCTCGGTCGTTTCGGTGGACATTTACTAGACTCGCCTGTAGCCCGCTCAGTTGTTGCAGGACATTGAGACGGGTCTTCCGTACGCGCGGCGGCCGTGTTCGGGCCCGAAAGATCAGATGGGACGGTGCGTCTCACCGCTTACATGACTAAGTAGCTTTCGCAGTATGTAGTCAGTGACGATATCTTGTAGATGTGGTTAGTGACTAGACTCGATGAGATCGGTCACTGACTGGTTTCTCGAAAAAAGGTCAATGTGTACTACGGGATCTAGTCACTGACCTGCCCGGCTTGGAGATGGGTCAGTGACTCGTTGAACGAAAGCGGTCAATGGCCAGTCATTTCCGGTCATTGACTGCGTCACTGACGCGTTTTTGTAAAAACTGGTCATTGATCAATCCCGGTTAACCATACGTACTCCACGCTCCAGGCGTTACTGCTCGACCAGCGCTCCGGTGACGGCAACTGGCGCAGGCAGCGGCTCGAGCGCACGTTGCACGACCTGCGCGCGGACCGCATTCCCATCGTTGGTGTGACGGCGCCGCTCAAAGGGACCGTGACGGTCGCGCTCGCGTCCGTGTTCGCACGAGGGCAGCACGTGCACTCGGTCACGCTCGTAGAAGACAGGAACGTGCGCCGCCTCTCGCTCGCGGCGCACGACCAGTCCTGGGTCCTCGACGAGGTCAGCCCGGTGTCCGTCGCCGAGCTCGTCAAGTCCTTGGCCTGGAAGGCCGTCACGGAGGTCAGCGTCTCCAACCGACTGTCGGACGATTTCCTCGAGGCCCTCTACAAGAGCCCGCCGCTCAATCTCGAGGTTCTTACTGTCGTGCTCACGGACGATTCGCCCGACCCGCCGGATGGCACCTTCCTCGCGCCGTTGGGAACCCAGGCGTGGGTCTGTCCGAAACTGACGACGCTTGTTCTCACTGCGAGAGCGCCCGAGTCGCCGGCGTCGCGTCTTTTCCCGCAGACCGACCTGTGCGTCGGGCAGCGTCCGACCGTTTCCGCGAAGCACGTCGCGCGTTTCATCACGAATACTGAAGTCGCGCAGGCGCAGTTCCAGATCGTTTTGCGCGGCCTCGATTTCGCAGGCGGACTCGCAGAGGCGCGGAAGGTGCTCCCGGGCGTGACCATCATCTCGGATCGTCCTCGTTCGTGATTCTGCCCCTTCCTCGCGCGCCTACCCCTTCCTCTCTCTTTCATAACATTCCCCACCCGATTGCAGTACACATTCTCTCCGCAACATCGCTCAACACGCGCAACCCGAACCTCCACATCCCGTTTCATTCATCACTCTCCCCGTTCCGCTCGATTCTGCGACAATTCAGTATCCCTTCTCCTCCCATTCCACCGCAGACGTCCACCACGCTCTCCATACCACCGTTCATAACGCGCAACTGGAACGTCAAAGTCGTTCCACTCTTCTGCTCCCAGCGTGCTCCTTCCAGACCCTTTTTGTATCCCGGTTCCTGCACCGTCTACTCTACGACTCGCGCGACCTTTCTGCGCCATTAATGTACTATCACACGCGCGCTCTCCGTACGAAATAAGTACCAATTTGTTCTTGTATCTCGTCGTCGCCCCATCGGGATCTGTCCGGGTCACTCCTTGTCTCCTGCCACCATGTCGTCCGCCGCGCGCTACTTCACGGCAAACCGAGCGAACCTCAAGCTCGCGTCAATTCACTTCCATGCGATTATCGGGACGCACTGCAGCCGTCGAAGTCAACACAGACTCGCAGAATGCTCATGCTCGCGCGCGTCTGCTATATCTGCTCAACCAATGCCTCGTGTATCGCTGCACCCTGGAGCCAGCTCATTGTGCGCTATGCCATGAAATACCTATAGCCCGGCCTTACATCTATCACTGCCAGGGAAACGCGCTCTGACTGGTGAACTTGTGTTGAACAAGTCTCGCCTCGTTCGTGCAGCTCCAGCTTTACATCGCGGTGACCCAGACGCGCGTCAACCACCTTGGCACTATCTATATTGCCATGTACGACGACGCGCTCGCGTTGTGCGATCCCACACGTATCTGCGCCGAGTCCCGGACAGCGCATCGACGCTCCTTCCACCGCAAGCAACGAAGCAGCGCCCGCTTACTACTCGAAGCACCTCGAGCTATGGAGGTATATAATGCGCTCTGTTTTATGCTCTCGCGGTCTGAGAGTCGAGCATCCTGCGAAACAAAGTGTTGCTAGAACGAAACGTGCTCGGACGGGTGCCAAGGAATCCTGATCGAACGCATCTCGCCAAATCTGCCCACGTACTCTTATACTCGAGCAGCTGCTGCAGAGCGAGGTCCGACTCTTATACGCCTATCCAGCACCGGCGCGGACATCAGTCCAGCTCCAACGTACATCGCGGCAGCTCGTGTGCATCTTGCTCGGTGACCTACAATTCGCCGACCCGCCTGCGTTGGACGAACCTGCGCGAGTCCCGACCTCCCGGTACTCGACGCTATATGCCATCTGCTCGGCGTCGCGCCAGACGATCTCGCGCAGGCGCTGACGACTCGCACGAGCTACGTCAAGTGCGAGGCGTACAACGTCCTCCTCGACGCAGAGCGTTCCCGTTTCTGGCGCTACCGTCTCGCAATGGACCACGAAGCCATCATTTTCGCATTCGTCACCGAGCTCGCGAGAAACACAGACCGAACCCGCGGTAGAGCAACTGTTCACGCGGCCAGAATGGCTTTGACCGAGTTTGCGATTCATTTCTGCGACGAGCTCGTCCAGGCGCCCATCCTTGCGTGTGTGTCTGACGAGCAGGCGCCCGAGGCGGCGCAGATGGCGCGCGATGGGTTCAGCGTGCCGAGCGTCGTGACCGTCGACAACGCTGCGCGCGTCGAGCTGCTCCGCGGCGTGCGCGAGCGCGGACTCGTCAACCGCCTTCCGCCAGGGCAATCCATCGTCTTCCTCGGTGGGCGGCGGGGACGAGCTCGTACAAGACCTGGTCGGCGCGTTCGAGACGCGGTCGAGCTTCGTCGCGTCCACATTTCACAAGAATCTCAATCAGTACGATGCCGAGACGCCCATGTTTGGGATCGACCTCTACGCCGGCTCGTGCGCTTAACGACGCGCGCAACTTCGTCGACCGCGACGCGGACCTGCTCGATCCCGCGTTCGTATCCCTCCGTCGCGCGAGCGGCCAGCCTTCATTTCTAAGTTGTTCTCTGGCCCCTCGCGGGGGAGAGTCACCCGAAGGACCCGACGATGTCGCGGCACGGCTGCAGGACCTACCACTTCAACGACTGCGGCCGTCCTCATAATGCGCGCCTCTTTTCATGCGTGATGTTATCGTCATTCTGCATGTGACGCAGCCCTACTCCTTCATTGTACAACGAGGTCATACTGAACCCCCGCCAGCCGGTCATTGCGTTTATAGCGCCGAGCTACTACTCACTTGACACACATTACGACGCGACGTCGCGGCTACCTCGTACTCGCGTCTGTCCATTGGTGCTTCTCAACTGGCAGGATTTACGGCGTACGAGCGCGCACAACGGGCCAGTTGCGGCCGCTGCATTGATTATAGCACCCAGCATGCTCTCCGCCGCCTGATCGCGCTCGCGCACTGGACCAGAGAACGACGCACCGCTACCATGACCTAATTCTCGCACAGCGACACGCGGCCAGCAGCGGCGCGCTGTAAGCTAGGGAGACGACGCAGATTCCAGGGTCTTGCGCCATCGGCAAACGATCTCACCCACGTGCTATGTGTTCTAGGATGCCATGGACAATCATCAATTCCCATCGCTCTATCTTTCTGCGTTCTCACGCGTCGGACGGGTTCGGTACACTCGCTGGCGCAAGACAACCGTCGCGACGTGAACCTGCCTCGTCTGACTCTGGTCAGTGGAGGGAGGACGACGTGAGTCCGTGCTGTGGTGGTGACGAAGACACCGGGGCGATAAGAACTCGCTTACTGGCATAACTCAATCCGCCACACCTCGACGGCCATGCGAAGGTTTCTCTGGACAGTTTGCCAAGCTAATTGCGTGTCCTTCCTTCCAGTATCTCATGTGCTCGACATAGGCGCCGTGAGTGACCTCAGACTAGGCGGACTCATTGACGACATTTTCTCTCGCCTGTCACCACGCTGGCGTCAGAATGTCAAACTACATAAACGATTCTGTCGCAAAGACACATTGTGTCCATCCTTGGTTTGTCCTGGTGCATGGAATCTTGTACGCTCGACAGAGGCGCGGTTCTCTTTTTTCTTGTTCACCAGGACCGGTTACCACAGGCGACGACAACGCTCGGGCAGCGCTACAGCGAAGTACGGTCTGCCTACTCCCTCATTCGTTCATGACTGCCCTCGCGCTCAAGGTTCATTTCCAGCTCGATGTTAAATGTACGACGTGGTTCCATTCTTGTTCGCTTGCAGCGTCTCGTGGCGGGAAAACAATCTTGTCGCCAATCTGTCTGGCGCTCGCTCGACGCACCGTCGACGCGGAGTGCAAGTTCGCGCCCCTCTTGACGTCAGGATTGTCGGCTCGCGCACAACACGCACGACGAGCCGTCTAGCTGGCTCTCAGCGGTTTGTGTGATGTCCTTGCCTCGGTGCGTCCCTCGAGCCGCACTCCACGCTTACTCTGCGCGGGCTAACACCTTCATTGTTTCAATCCAACAGAGACGTTGCATCTTCCGCGTCCCGTCTCTTCCGTCCTTTGATCAGGCATATACTCTTCCGTCCTCGTTCCGGCACAAACACTCCTTCCGTGGCGTGCTCAAGCCTCTCGACATCGCGTACTGCCGCTCATCTGTGGCACGCTTACGTTTCGCTCTGGATCCGGTCTCACTGCGTACCCAGTGTGACTTATTACTCGTGCAATACATTTTCATTCTATTTACAATACTATGTGTGGTGTGCGAGCAGGCGCTGACATGCATATGGTACTTATCAGAAAGAAGCAAAGGCCGCCTAGATCATCGACTCGTTGACAACCAAGGAGAAATAAAGAAAACGAATCACAAAAGGTAAGGTCCAACCGCTTCCCAGTAGTTCGACAGTTCCAGGCTTTCCAGTTCCCGGTATCGCTGTAGCTACTGGGTCTTTCACCTAACGCTAATACCGGTTGTACACCTGTGGCTTGTCAGTTACCGCTCTCACTTACTTTGCATCATTAGACTTTCGTCTTCGTCATTAGACTTTGCGCCTTCATCATTAGAGTCCGATCTTCAGCTCAGCTTAGGGGTTTTGCGGTAGCCGGGGCCGTGGGTCGAACCGGTTAGCGATCCAGTGTTACGGCCGACCTCGGCGAAGGACGAGCACGACCCACCACTACTCGCCTTCGCCTGTAAAGTTAGGGGTTGTGAGTCCTTTACCCCTCGTAGATTCGACTCCTCTTTGTTCTGCGACCGGAAATCTGCGGCTTATCTCCGAGGCAATGTTCTGGACATTTCCACAATTATCGATACTCGCAATGTTATGTTAAAGCGACGAGTGTGCAAAGGTACTACGTGTTCCCTCCTGAGAAAAATATCTTAGTGTTGCGGTGTGATTCAACCTCAATGTATTCTACGCGCGCACGACCCGAACTTAACTATCCTCGATGAATGATCGATACTGGCCACAAGAAGAATCTGGGTGTCGTCGACGGCCTCCACTGTACTTCTGCTTTTCGTCGTTCGCGGTGTTGTCCTCGGCTCAGGACGGCCGACCGCTCCGAAAGCTGAGTCAGAGTGACTGAGAGTCCGCTCGCGGCCGCCTTCCCTGCTCAGCGTTGCGTCTTCATGGTTCGCGCGGACGCGTATCTTCATAGCTATGCGAGGAGGTCGAAGCCGCTCCCGGCACTGAATCTGTTCAGCAACGTTCCTCTGGAAGCGCCTCCTACTCGCACTGCCGTTTCTCGACCCTGCGTACCGCATTGTTGCTCGTTCTCGACTTCGCTGCAGGATCTCAAGTCGGGACCGCCAATCATTCTCCGCGTGAACGTTCTTGGGCAAACTCAGGACTGCCAGGGTCTGTGGCCGTGCACGTTGGGGGGTCTCGTCGCAAACACTGCAGAACGTTGCCACGGGGAACGTGCTGCCGCTCACACAACGGGACCGTCTCGGGTTGCTCAGAGCGGAAAGCTTAGTTTTGCACGTATTCATATCGCGACCGCGGCGACTTGGTTGACTGCTGCACGTCCGCCGCTTCTTCACGACGTAGGGCTTACTCGCTGACGGATACTTTGTTCTTTCGTGCTTCGGATCCATTATCGATGCCGTTCTTTTGCCACCCTTGCCCTCGTGTGGATTGTACTTTCGTCAGGGTTGACGTGGAAGGCTGAGTAAAAAAGAAGACAACGGGCACCGCAATGAACCTATGCGATGATTGCTCGTTGTACTCTTGGTCAGGAGGCCCTACGAGAGGAAGCTCTCGCACCTGTCACATCCGGGCATCAGGTCAGTCAGGGTGCGCGCAATCCAGGGATTCATTGTGGCTGAACACTTATCTATTGAGAAGAACCTCGACGCAATGTAAGCCCCCGTACTGCCTTTCCCCCGGCTTCATGCGTTACCCGACACTGGCTGTTCTGGGTTTAGCCTCTGTAGTAGTGGCCATCGGGAGCGTATCAGTGGCCAACACCACGATTGACGATACGTTCGGCGACGAACGGACAGGCGCGGTACCGGTGTATACGTCTGTGCATCTGTGGAACGCGCGCTCGTCATCAGATGGATGTACCACTTGCGGCGCCCAGCCAGACGGTTCACAGTTTCTCAACCGCTCGTGGCATGTAACGCAATTTACCTGCACGTCATCTGCTGACAGACTACGACAGGCACGACGAGTCAACGTATGCCGGCCAGATCGCATCGAACATGTCTATCTCGTTCATTGGTACAGACGCTATGAATCCTCAGATCGCCACTCACGACCATACTGCAGGAACTTCTATAAGGCTCTATTGCGCGCTGGCGAACGAAGTGAACCTCAATCCCCGCGCAACGCACCTTGTATTTTTTCTCGACAACAGTGTCGCCCCGGTCTCTACCTTTGACCACGAGCCTACTGCCGACATCGGCTACGCTTACAACCAACTTGTGTATGACAGCGGCGCTCTGCCTCTCGGCAAGCATACGGTTCTTGTGAGCAATGTGGCGACGGCAGATGTTGGGTCTCTTATTCTCTTTGATTACGCGGTTTACTCGTACGTCCGTTTCGATCTTGACGCGGACAGGGATCGTAACAATCAGGCTGAATTCCGTATAGCACTGAAGTGGAAGATGATAATACTGCAACTGGCTCGCACACCTCCGCTCCTCCTGTGTCTGTGCCATCCACTTCATCACTTTCGATCTTGACGACTGGCTCGAGTACTCGTGATGCGCAGTCTCATACCTTGGTCTCCTCCGCTCCGCCATCCGGATCCGCTTCGTCCATGTCACCGACCGCTTCCGGTACCCATCTCGTACCACCGGCGTCTACCTCGACGAAAAACATGGATGGCGGGTATACAAGATCCGGAATGAGCGTAGGCGCGATAGCTGGCGCAGCGGTATCAGGTGGAGTCGCAGCCCTCTTCGTCGTCTGTGCCGCTCTGTGCTGCTACACCCGCAGGCTACGCCGGCGGACAGAGCCCGTCGCTGACATGGACGACCCACATGCGACAGTGACTCCGTATAGTGAGCATGCAGCCCTCGATGGTCGCAGTCCTCAGCACATCACGCCTACATTGAACTGGAAACGCAAAACGATCCCTATGATCTCTTCTATACCACCAAGCAATGTCTCTTCGTCGTCTCCTCGGTCGAACGCGGACCTTGGGTCAGAGGTAGCGCGAATGCGTGTGGAGTTGGAGAGACTGCGTCGTATTGCCGATCATGATACACCGCCGCGGTACGAAGACGGTAGCGTCTGAGGCGTCAGAACGAGGGCGTGAGGCACGTTGCCATTCGTATCGGCGCGGAATATATCAACTGGCCATACATGTACATGATACCCCGTCCTCCCGCACCACGTGGAGAGTCTAACTTTCTAGCGCAGATTGTAGTTGCGCAAGTGAATGAAACCTCAATCGTTGAACGAGATCAGTGGGTTGCGTGGTGTTCTTCTATAGTGCAGTCTACACACATGCAGCTGAGTCAATCAACGAATCCCCGAACAAACGATGCCCATCGACGTGCGCAACTCTTGAGGGACGCAAGCCTCCCTAGATCCTGAGCTCATGGGCGAGGCTCGCGAGTTCCTCTCTATCCCCGTCCAAGTCGACATTCTCGACGGTGAGCGTCTCGACTGGTATAGAACCTTTGAGCGAAGATATTGCAATTGCAATATCCGCCACGGTTGCGAGCGATCGATCAAATAATCTGTTTCGATCTTTGGAGCAGACAAGTCGGAGATGCTCTAGTCCTGGGAGCGGATATGGCTCGTCTAGGACTTCGAATAAGTGTTGGCCGACTTGGACAAACGAGTCGAACAGGAATGTGACGCTGCGGACGCAGGGGAGAACGGTTGCCACTCGTTGAATACAAGGCCAGACGTTGACGGGGAGGGTGAGTGTAGTCACAGTGCCATGTGAGAGTTGCCCCCACAACGACGCCAAGCTTCCGACCACGAAGAGTGACTGAAGCGCTCTACAACAGCCAGATGAGTCTGTAGCTGAGATCCGATCCTCTGTACAGTCTGCGCCTTCTTCTTCCGAGAACACGACGTCGATGGTTCCCTGGAGGTCGCGGAAGATCATGAAGTCCGCAGGGGGGTGGTCGAAGTCGCAGTAGTGAATGGCGAGACTTTGAAGAGTTGCATGGTGGAACATGGCAAGAAGGCTGTGTTCTATCGCGGCTTTGACACCCAAAAGTACAACCTGCCGAAGACGCGATGTGCGGGAGCGGATGGATGCAAAAAGTGCCTGCGACGCAGCGAGCTTGAAGGTTTCCACCTCGAGGGATAGTATCTCGAGATAAGGGCAACCGTTCAAGATGCGGAGAATATGATGTTCGTCGTCCACCCGGCAGTGTAAGCGACGCAACGACGGCAGCTGAAGGGAGGTGTAGTCAAGTGCCGCCGTCCCTATGAGGACGGTCTCGGCGCTCGGGAGGGCAGGTAAGATGATAGGCCGCGAATGCTGAAGCCAGGACTCCGTTGCCATGCAGTGCAGCGTACGGAGATTCGGCAAAGGACTGGACATGATGCTGAAGAAATCGGTGAGATCTTTTGCTCGCGGTACGCCAAAGAAAATGCCTTCTACACGATGGCAATGCGGCCTCAGAGACGAGACAATGTTTAGAAGTTCTTTGATGGGCGTGCGGTCGAGAGGAAATTCCATATGCACGACAAGCGGGAGGGATTCGCTGCGGGCGAGCACATTGCAACATATACCAAGGTTCGTGACAGACGGAGGAGTCCAAGTTCGAATGCCATCATCGTCCTTGAAATGCTCACACAACGAGCAGCAGCAGTCGCTGTCATGGACCGCGGAGTGGAAGTCGAGCTCGACCCAAAGACGATGAGTGTTGAGAGCCAAAGAGCGCCAGGAGCTGCAGACATGCGATACTTTCACGCGATCCTCGACGCAAAGCAGCCGCCAGATCATACAGAGGACCTCTTCCGGTAGCCTGCGAGTTGCCGCAAGACGAGCATTACCGATGCGCAGCTCTGGCGCGAGAGCCGCTGTGACGCAGCGCTGCACGGCCGCTACGGATTGCGCGACGATGTCGACCCTGCGAGCGAAAATCAGTTCGTTCTGGAGCTCGACGCGTTGGCCAAACGTACGTCGTTTGTCCTGCGAGCGCGAGCGTTTGTTGGAACACAGACAGAACGAGGCTGGACAGCTCGTGCTCCATGTCAGGTAGAAGCGTCAAATGCGGCGGCTCGTGGACGGCTGTAGGTCCTGCGCTGCTCCGCGACATGGTGGGAAGAAGCACGTGGTGTCGGTTTCGGCCGAACAAATATTGGGATGGAACCACTTCCGCCTGACAATTTTGCAGCTAGAAATGTCTAGTACTACACTAGATGTGTGTGTGTGTGTGTTGTTTAGAATTGCGGCAGCCGTAACCAGTCGACCGTCCATCTCACTCACTGGTCAGAAGATGGCCGCATCGGTCCAAACAACGGTTTAACAACCTCACGGCGGTGAACGTGATACTCGAGATACCTTTGAACGACTCTGTTGCACACTGTCGAGCGAAGTAATTTTCGATCCTCGAGAAACGCGCCTCATGTTCCATATGGTCTACATTGTCACCCCGACTACGAGCCTACTCCCGTGATCAGAGGTGCCGGACAGCATACGGTATTTCTAATCAGTGTGGCAATAATGGTAATAGAAGCCTTAGTATCCTCTTTGATCACGCAGTCTACGCATGCGCCCGTCCCTCCACTCGCGAGTCATGTACCCTCCGAGTCGGTGCAATGAGGGTGAACAATACTACGGCTCAAAGCTCAGACACTGCGCAGTTTGCGATCTCTGTTTCCCCACTATGTCTCCCTCGATTATCTCGACGTCCTCCTCACCATCGTCCAGTTCATCTCAACCGACTGGCGCAATGTACCACCGGCGTCACAGCAGCGCGGGAAATGGGATAGCTGGCGCAGCGGTTTCGGTGCCTTCCTCGTCTGCGCAGCTCCGCGGTCACATACAATCGCAGTAGGGACTCCGTACAGTGGTTGTCCGCTTCACGACGGTCACGGTGCTAGTCTCAAACCTAGCACGCTGATTTTCAACAGAAACGCACGATGGCCCGGGCCGTGCGGTCTCTTTGCCGACTTCTCGGTCGTACACCGATCTCGGAGGAATGCCCGCGAAGCTCGTCGAGAGACTGCGTCCGCCGCCGTACGAGAACGGAAAATGGCTGAGGCGGAACTGACGTCATTCATACACCCCCTGTGTTGGTATCGCAGGTATATGCATAGCCAGGGCTTACGAATTAAGTACCGCATCTTATCGCATGACGTGGATGCACCTTCCAGCGCGACCTGCAGTTACTCAGCCCTAACCAATCTCAGAACTCGAACGATTGACATGGGCGGCTTCTCTACTATGATCTAGAATCCATACGTGCTGAACACCCAGAGACCTGTGCAAGGTAGTATGCACGGCAGCAGCCCCAATTCGTCGGGTTCATCTCGCATGGACCCATAGCAGAGTCGCTTCTGCTAGATCCTGAGAGCAGATGATGAGAGCAGGTCAGAGACTCTAAGCAGCAGCATGTCGCCGTTATATATTGGCGAAGAACGGCACTTCGGCTTCTTAGATGCGGACGGCAGGACTATGCGGCCCCGGTACCTGAGTCCTGAGAACACGGGGCTCCAGTGCTCCGCTCTTTATAGACTTCTAGAGGACGTGGACGTCCTTCTCGGATTACCGCGAATTCGGTTGGACAAGCCATGCGAGGGTCCCCACGGTTTGTGTTTCGTTATTTAGCAGATGATGAGAGCTACCAGTTCGATCCCTTACTGCATTCTTTGACTTTATATGTACTACCTTTCACACGGGAGTGACGGTCCGCATTCCGAAGCAGGTTGCCTACCTCGAGGAAGTGGTCCTCGGGCTCCTCCCTTCGGGTCCGAAATGGCTCAACGTTCTCCAACATTACGCTGAAGGTTGCATCTCCTCCAGCGCATACTGGAAGAGTCAAATGGCTGTTCTAAGTCTTCATAGCAGATGATGAGAATGGTCGTGCCGCTGTCGGTCAGTGCCAGTGCGTCGGGTGCTACAGGTTGTTTTATACTGTAAACCAAGAATTTATTACCGCCGCCCGAACCCCCGTTACACCCAAGATACGTTACCGCCGGGTCAGGGTGACCGTTATATTCGTTACCGCGGTAACACAAAATCTGGTCCCGATGTCGCTTTCCGCCCGTTCGAGATCACCTTGAGGCTCCCAAAGACTCCATGTATGCTAGAACGCTCTCTCATACACTCTACGGCCCTTACTGTAAGTCAATTTTTTATCACCGCGTAACGCGTAACAGGGCCCCTGCGTGGCGGTAATTTTGGCGAAATGTAACGCGTAACGCCGGCCTGCCGGTAATGAGCGTAACGCCCAAAACGTCCCACCAGAGGCCTCGTAGATCAAATTTCGCGGCCGCTCCGCGGCAAACGTGTTGTTCCATACTGTACAGCAAATTATCTGCGTCTGAGAGTGCTCCTGACGCCTGCCACAGGCGGAGAAAGCTGTTTTTGATACCCCCAGGTCTCATCAGGGACATATTTCGTACTAGGCGCGGTAATAAAGTAACGGTCACACAGAGCAGGCGGTAACACATTTTCGGTGTAACGGGAGGAGTGCGGCGGTAATAAAAAATTGACTTACAGTAGCCTTAGCCACCACTTCGCAGCGTTACGCTCACTACCGCGGGACCTCCGTTACGCGTTACAAATCGCATCCATTACCGCGACGGAAGGGCCCCGTTACGCGTTACGCGGTAATGATTTTTTGGTTTACAGTACTGCCCGACGCGGGTCGTGGACCGAAGTGCGAAGACGTATATTGCAGGGCATACGACCTACGAATACAGCGCAGTATCGATAGAGTAGACCGTCCGATCCGTCGCTCGTGCTCACGCCATCACTTCCTCGTGCTTCCCGCCGCACTGTTACCCGTCGCTGTCGCCGTCCTTTGATCTCTTCCAGCAGGTCGTCGTCATAGTCAAATCCATTGTTCGCATTGACCGCTACTCGAGGACTTCGGGGAGAGAAGGCGAGCAGACGAGCAAACGACAAAGCTAATGTAGATGCGGACGACGCACCTCCCGTCCCATCCTCCACGTGCACTCGTCTCGATATCCTCTCGGGGCTCCGACCGCTTGTCAACTTCCCACGCAAAGACTGTAACGGCAGACACGCACTGATTCTGGAACGCTTGCGGCATCTTCACTCCACCAAAAGCGAGGGTGCCGCTCCGCCCTTACCCCGATATACCGCAACGTCCACTCCTGTTGCAGAACGCGCTTCTCCATGGTCCAGAAGCAGTGACGAGTGATTGTCGAAGTGACATGCGATCTTTCGCGATCCTGTGACAGCTTGTCGAGCACGCGGTGTGATTTTGCGCACACGAGAGAGGGCGCGAGAGAGCAGGGGACGAAAGGACCGGCGCGCTTCCTCAATATACGTCTGTTCACGTTTGGAATGCTCGTTCGGGAGCGGATAATTGTTCGGTTTGCGCTGCGCAGCCGGACGGCTCAGAGTTTCACCGTCGTACATGGTATGCACGCGTCAAGATACCTTATTTTGAGTATACATGCTGACATGAACTGTCCACAGGCATGACGAAACAACTGTTCCGGGGCAGATAGCTTCGAATATGTCGACTTCATTCATAGGTACACATGCACTGGCTGTATTCAAGTTCAAGTTGCTGATGCGAAACTCACATCTCGTCGCTTTACTGTAGGTACATCCATCCGGCTTTACTGCGCTTTAGCAAACAGAATCGAGCTTGAGAATCGGGCGACACACTTAGAGTTCTATGTCGACAACGGCGCCGTCCCTGTGGCCACATTCAACCACGGACCGACTGCCGATATCGGATATATGTACAATCAGCTCGTATACCAAAGCGCTCCTCTCCCTCTCGGCCCCCATACTGTTGTCCTCAGTAATGTGGCCACGTTGAGCGAAGGATCTCTCATACTCTTTGATTACGCAGTCTATACGTACGTCTTGTCTTGATTCTTGAAGAACCTGAGCTGGGAATGTTGACGGGTATACAGCACGGAAGCGGAAGATACGGATGTCAGTACGTCACTTCCGCCCGCCTCCCGTCCATCGACAGAAACGAGCACAGGCAGTCACGACCACAGTCTTCCGTCTGGACCGACATTCAGCAGCAACGGCACCCGTCACGGTGGTGCGAAGAGCATAGGGACAACCGCTGGCGCCGCGATAGCAGGGGTTATCTCCTCCCTGTTCATCGGCTGTGCCGCTGTGTGGTACTATTTGCGAAGAGCGCGACTCCGGGAACGCTCGCGAATCGGCGTGGATCTCATCGGTACGATGAGAGTCACGAGCGGCGGATTGACTCCATACGACAAGCATCCGCATACGGGTCCGACGCAAACCGAGCATGACAGTCGAGTATCGAGGTGGAGGCGTAAGCTTACGATCCCGCAGCCTCCATCAGCCCCTCCCGGACCGCAGTTGGGCCTTGAAATAGCGCGAATGTTTGCAGAGCTGGAGAGATTGCGCCGTATTGCGGAAACTCCGCCGCAGTACGAGGATGGAAGAGATTGAGATGTCCCTCGTCTTACTGTACTGAATCGTCCCGCAGGTGCTATACACGAAGTAATAACCACGCGCATCTCCCTCCTCGCAGTGGAGCTCTTCCGTCACTGATTCCACCTCTATTGAGCGGTTGCAAGAGCTTCTACTTCTTCCGCGCTCGACGGGTCCAGCACCGAATCAAGAGGATGGATCCCTGCAAGCGTGAGATGAAAACTTTGGAACGGGGAAGGCGTAACGGGCCGTGCAGAAAATACTGTTAAACTACACAACCCACGGCGACTGAAAGTCCTTCATCACGTTCACTAGTAGTGATTGTCGTATATGTTGTGTGTGCGTTAGCATCGGCACGATGGCTTGCTCCTCGGTACGACTGTCGCCCACATAATCGCACGACCGTGCGTGTAATTGCAGATGATGAGGTCGGCGCACAAGCTCTGCAATGGCAATGAAGGGCAGGCTTATATATGTACTGTGTGCACGAGTATAAAGGAAATCGGGCCGAGCGTAGACCGGCTGATGCGCCGCGGATGTCGCTGCCGGTACCATTAGGTGCAAATAATACGGAAGTACTGACACTTGCAGAAACATAGCTGTGGAAGGGCGTCGGTGTCGTGGCAATTGGAGCCAGAGATATGCACAAAACCTTCGAAAGAGACGTATCCCTAAGCCCGTACCGAGGAGACGGATGACGAGGGCGGCGAAGAAGGAAAAAACAGAGTAGGCCAGTTCTGGTTGTCACACCTACTGGGTTTACGTGGAACCCAAGCTGGAAAAAATGTAGTACTTATGAGCAGAACGACATAATTGAGAGTCCGCTTTGCCTCTTTCCTTCCCGCCGTTCCGGGGCTCGCGCTTTATTTCGCAGCCAGTCGCGCCTGCGTCTGATATCGTCCAGAAGTGATTGACTTGTGCACTACACAATTGGGCTCCGTCTTCTGCTGCTAAATGCGTTGCGAATATCGCCTTACTCTTATCGGCCCGGCGAACGGAGACCCACATGACGGCGCGCGGCTCCTTACGGTGGCGCGGTGTCTTCTCAGACTTCTGACCTCTTACCACCACCATGGCGTCTTTTACAACCTTGCCAGACGAGATTTGTAGTATGATTATGTGCTACAGCGCCGACAAGGCCACGCTCCTGCCCGCCGTGCTCTCCTGCAGACGGTTCCACGACGCGTACCGGCACGACAAAGTTCGCATCCTACGGCAAATACGGCGCAACGTCTTGGGCGGCGACGGCGCCATCGGGGCCCTGCTCCGTCGTACCCGCGTCGAGACTGAACTCCGGGACAACAGTGTCCACCAGGACGTCCCGCTCGACCAGTTCTGGACGGTATCAGGCGTTTCGACGAGGACAAGAGGAGCTTGCCCACCGCGGACGAGTACCAGCTCTGCCTCGACAGCGCCCGCCTCTGTGACGAGCTGGAGGTGATCTACAGTCGCTCGTACGTGACCCACGCCCGCCGTCGTCGTTCGCCCCTGACTCCTTTACCCGTCGTAGGTACAAGGACCGTCTGACGCGCGAGACCAGCCGTCTCTCGGGCGAGGAAAGCGACCGTTTCTGTGCGGCCGTTCACCGCCTATCGCTCCTCGCGATTTTCCTGTCGCCGACCTATGGGCTGCGACTCTTCTGCCACGACAGCGCGACCCGCGTCTCGCTCCTCTACGCCGCCTACTCGCCCCAAGAGGCATGCGACCTGCGCCATGTCCTCGACTGGCTGGTCGCAGTGGTACAGGAGCTGCAGGCGCCGCAGTGCAAGGGCTTCGATAGCGGTACGCAAAGTCCTTCCTATTCAGAAGCTTCCATCTGACGCCTTGCAGGGACCATCCGCATTACCTGCCTCTGCGCTGGTCCTGCGAAAGTGCTGGACGCGTATGTGGCAGGTCTTTTCCCGTTCGGAGAACATGAAGACGCGAGGCACCTCCACCCCCCCGCAGAGTCCCTCCCCTCCCCCGACGGGTGGAAAGGCGACCTCGAACAGGTCCTCGTCACACATCAGCAGCTGCTGGACCCGTCTGCGACGGAGCTCGAGATCCCGCGCGAGATCCAAACTATCGTCGTCCTTCCTGCCGAACCGCTCCAGTGTGAGTGCTGATGCTGGTGTCGTGATTCGCTGTCGTTGGCTGAGCATCATTAGACTGCGCGATGAGGTCGAAGTGCAGGACGGACGCTCGCTGTCGGCTGTGGAACAACGAGAGTGCGCAATCGTCCCTTCATCGTCTTCCGAAGCACGCTGACCGTGTCCGTTCTTTTCGTAGACTGGAAGTATCTCCCTCCCAAGTTCTGGCTCACGAAGCTCGTGTCGTGGCTCAAGGGCCCGCTCATCCAGAACCCGCACGAGCGCGCGCTCATCAAGCACTTTCTTGTCGGGCGGGGCCCGATCCCTCGCAAGCGCGGCGAGCCGCGGACGCAGAAGCCTGGCCACTTCATCGACACCGAGCGCGACATCACCCTAGAGCGCGTGCTGGACGTGCTGCACGACCTGCGCTGCTTCCTCGTCCCCGGCGACAGGTTTTACGATATGCTCGCAAAGGACAAATTCGGCGCCGTCAAGAGTGGCGACCTGCTGTGCGACCGGTGCCTGGAAGAGCTCGTCCAGAATCGTCTCTGGGTTTGGTGGGCGACCGTCAAGTCCACGATGGGCAAGGTCTGCGGCAATGAGCCTGACTGCCCGTACGTTCCGTTCTGTTCCTCTCCGCGTGTAGGTGGCTAACGATGACGACGACTAGGTACGGTATCACTTGTACGACACAGGAAGATATCCGGCACGCGGACACCTTCAACGTGCGTTGCGCTTGCGTCTCGTTTCTGGCGCTGACTTCCGTGTTTCATCGCAGCATCTGTGCCTCCGGATAGCGCCAAAAATGAAGGCCGATCGTTGGGCGCAGCGGACGCAGAAGGATCTCGAGAAGAAGCAGAAGGTAGAGGCAGAGGCGGCGGCGGAGGCGGCGGCGGCAGCAGCAGCAGCAGCAGCAGCAGCAGCAGCAGCAGCAGTCGCGGCGGCGGCGGACGACGACGACGAGAGCTCGGACAGCCAGGGGTCCGAGTCCGCGTCCGAGTCCGAGTCATCCGAGGAGGAGGAGACGTCCGAGGAGGAGGAGACGTCCGAGGAGGAGACGGGTACGTCTGAGGAGGAGGAGTAGGAGGAAGCGCCGGCGACGCGCCTGCGTTGAGCCTGATGGTGCGTCCTGTTCCGAGCCCCTGCTTCAGCGGTGGATTACTGATAGCTTTACCAGGTCTGTGTTCTCGACCGTTGCGTGCGCGCAGTGCCGCTGTCCGCCCGCGCTATCTTCCTCTGTTTCTCTCCCGTGCCGTCCTCCTTCGTCTCCATTCCCGTTACGCCCCGCACATCCGGGTCTGCCTCGAACGCCAACCTCTCCACCTATCTTATCGTATTCGTTCCTGCGCCCTTCGTCCCTTGCAACAATCGCGCGCTCCTCCACATTTCGGACATGTCGTTGGCCCTCGTCCCGCTGCGTATCCTTCTTCACTGCCGATCCACTATTAGTTTCGCATCTCCCCTCTCTGTATGTTCTCTGTTTCTCGTATCCCGTTCATCCGTTCTGGCCTCGTATACAACATCGTCCTTCTCCAGCACACTTTCCCCACGCGCCCTTCCTTCCACGTAGTGTAAATAGCTCCTCCGCCCGCGTCTATAGTCTGCGTTCCTCCGTCTCCGTCTGTATCCTACGTTCTGAGCCTGCCTTCCTGCGCCACTTGTTTCCTTACACTTACGCCCATAGTACAAGAATTATATGTGACAAAATTCATGACTGTATCTCTTGTCCACAGTCCCCATCGTCGGGATCGGTCCGAGTCGCTTCTTGCTTTCCGCCGTCACGACTTCTGCGGCATATCGTCCTCCCGCAACTGACGACGGCCTCACAATCGCTGAATTCTCCTTTCATACTGTATCAAAGCGTGCGCCTGGGCTCCAACGTGGCATTTGGTGCGTAATGTCCATGCTCGCCCGCGCATCTGCTATATCGCTCAACGCGCGCACGCGTCCAGCGCTGCGGGCCCCGCTCGTATATTGCAATGCGCTGGTGCGCATGTTCTTTATACCTGCATAAGCCAGCGTTTCTGATGTTTCATTACAGCAAAATGTGCGGTGAATCTGCTCTGGGATGCGTGCTTCTCAAACTGACACAGTGGTACCAAGTCCCCGCACTTTGAACGCGCTTCTGCACATCTCTAGAAGAGTCTACTATCTTGACCAGGCTCGATATTCTGCTCGACCTCTGTGATTCAGGCTTGCCTCCTAGTCGCTCCTCGCTCGACATCTGCGCCAAGCTTGGTTCGCGTTCCTGCACAACTCTCGGCGTACACTGAGCACTGCCGCGTCCACAGTGTTTTCGGCGACGCGTGGGTATGCGCAGCGTAGGTTCTGGGGCGATGAACGCCCTCAGCTCGTCACCGTCCGGCCATCCTGTCCGAAGAGAAAGCATGCGCCGCGAATTCGAAGATGTTTGCGTTTACTGGCCTCTCCAGCCACTGCGGCGTTTTAAATTGCGTTATCTTTGTGCTACGATCCGCGACTCTGTGGTGTCCGCCTCCTCATCAGGCTTCGCCACGACGTTCCATACCCCCAGGCGTTTCCTTCACGGATGCGAAACCACACTGACAAGGCCGTCGAGCGCGAAGCTGCAGCGCTATACACGACAGACCACTGCATCATCTGACGCAGGACGGGGCAGTCGTATCATTTCTGTTCTGAGGCGATGTGCATTCAGGATGCGTCAAGATGACGGACAAGTAGAAATCTTTCCTCCAGAGCGCCGCCACATCCGTCGGGACCGCGTGCTAGACCTATCTCTCTAGTCGTCGCTCGGGCCAGTGGACGAGGTGGAGGGTGCTCGGAGCCATCGTGATGCACAAGATCGAGGAGGCATCCACGAACGTCACTAGGCTAGGCTTTGACCTTGTCATCGACCCTCGATCACTTCATTTCTTTACTGCGTACGACACCTACTATGCACAGTCTGCATTCCATCATGATGTCGCGAGGCCCAATATTACATGCGTCCTCATCCAGTTGGCGTTAGCTCAGCGTTTCCCCTGCCTGTCAGGCGTCGGTCGTGTTGTGCAACTAACTCTGTCGCGCCTGCGACGTGCCACTCTGACTGAAGTCTTTGGCTGCGATCGTATACACAAGTCCTGAACAGGGTTTCCCCGACATTCCCCGCCCAGGCACTGTTTGCTTCCTCGCCGCGTGTCTAAGCCTCGCGTATGACTGTCGGGGCAACTTTCTGTTCGGCGCCAGAGCGTAGGACTCTACCCTCTGCATTTCCAATCCAAAGTCGTTGCATGTACTGTCATCCACCACCGCATGTTCGAGGTGTAAAGGCGGTGTATCAGGGCCGGCAATGCGACTCAGTCTCTCTAACTCCCCGCGCATTAGGGCTACCTCCGACGCAAGGTCCGCGTCCGACCGAGGGGACGACGGAGAGGCTGCAAATATCTCCCTAGGTGATATAGGCGACATAGCAGGGGGCGGTCCTGTGTGTCCCGTTTTGATAGGCGAGCGATAGACAAGAACGGGACCGTCACCCGGATGATCACTGTACAGAGTATCCGATGTAATCGGATCGTCGTTGTTCCTAACAGGCGCTGTCGGCCGGCGTGACTGCGCGGAGTTCCGGCCGTGCTACGACCTCCTACGCGATGCCTACATGGAGAGTACTTGTCCATC
Organism: Exidia glandulosa HHB12029; assembly: GCA_001632375.1. Taxonomy (NCBI): domain Eukaryota; kingdom Fungi; phylum Basidiomycota; class Agaricomycetes; order Auriculariales; family Exidiaceae; genus Exidia; species Exidia glandulosa. The sequence goes on along the minus strand of KV426125.1, from coordinate 42,876 downwards.
ACAGTACACGAGCTACAGCTACCTATCGTGACCTATAAATGTGCATATAGAAATGTAAATTTTCCCCGAGCCACACCACATTAGGATAGCAAAGAGGATAAGGCCTCCCACACTGCCTGACGCTGCACCCGCTATCTTGCCTGCGCTCATTCCGGATTTTGTACCCTGACCATCGATGTTGTTCGTTGACGGAGACGTCGGTGGTACATCGGGTGGCGCAGACGCCGGCGGAGCGGTGGAAATCGAGGCGGTAAACTGTGTATCCTGAGGACTGGAGCTGGTCGATGGAATTGGAAGGGCAGCGGATGGCGCGGACGCCGGCGGAGGGGTGGAAGCCGAGACCCTAAAGCAACGGAAGGACCTGATGTTCGTACCCGTATTGACGTTCTGTAGAGAGAGGCCAGCGTATAATGAGCTGAAGTGGAGCCGGCGTATAGAACACGGAGATGCTTACGGTGCACTGTCGAGCCTGGTTGTTGAAGTTGAAATACACGCCAAAGCAGCCTCCAAGAATGAACATGTCGACAGAGTGGGCATCGCCGGAGGTGTCGGCCTGCCCAACGACATGTGAGCGGTAGGTGGAATGAGTACGGCTGCTGATACTGACTCTGAAGGAGTGACGGTTATCGAAAGGCTGGCAGGTCCCGTCGCAAGGGATGTCAAGGCCAGCATCACCGTCGCAGGTGCTTCCGCTGAATGATTGGAAGCCGCACGCCGGGATAGTGAGAATGACGACAGGGACGCTGAGCGCAATGGGGAAACGCATCTGTGAATCGGCCGGTTGATGCGGGTTGATTCGGAGGATATCGAAAACTGAGACCACCTTTTATGCTTGAGTTCCGGGAGCTATTCCTCGGCGCTTTCTGCCAAACGGACCATATGCTCGCTTCCCCACCTGCGTACCTCTTTGACGCTGTTTAAACCCTTCATCTCGAGATGATTTCCAGCTCTCCGGCGCTGTCTTCTGACGGAACAGCGTTATCGTGCACCAGAACCGGTATTAGGGAGCTAGAACCCTGTCTCCGGGTCTTGGGAGGTCGCTACATTGCTCGTGACAGCGGCGCCTGCCCACGGAGTATATAGGGGTATCAACTATCACAGGAAACCTCTGCTGCATCAGCGAAATGGATCGCAGTTTGGGTGTCCTCTAACAGCTTGGGTAGTCTTTGTCAGGTTTAGCAAGTGAAGAGGGGGCGTAAGGCGGTCAAGACGGCGGGGATACCAGCACTCTCGCGCTCGCTCTTGGGGAAGTAGCGTGCAAGTGCGTCGGAGATGGCGCGCGCGCGTTGTCGCGAACTCGTACTCGTGGAGAACGCTGTGACTCTACAAAAAGTCAAACCGTGTCGGACGCGCCACGCGTTCTGACTGCGTCCCTTCTTCGCGTAATCGCACTGTACCCTTGGCTGTCCTCAACGATTACTTTCCTCTTCCGTTTATGTATGATCGTTAGACTCTCAGGGATCTCTGAAGGCGCGCTAACGATCACAATCGAGCGTCAATCTGACGATCCACGAACACCAATTCGACCAGAACGTCCATGTTATCATTGCAGCACTGCCGAACCGTCTGGCAAAGCTCGCTTCCGAACTGCCAGGGCCGACGTCTGCGAAGTTCCTATTTGTTTGCACCTGTCGCGTGATAGACTCCTTACGACCGTGCACAGGTAGGAAGGTGTGATACTTATGTCGGATATCCCGGCCGGTCCCTTTCAAGGCTAATGGTCTCGCATTCGGGCTCAAGCATGTCCACTAAATACTATGGGCACAATGTCCACAGAATATGTTTGCACTATTAGGCATAGATATAGTAGGATACACAGAGACATGACTCTACTGGCCGATCCAGACTATTTACAGGCAGGTAACTATGGCCGTCCAAACTGCAGAGAATGGTATTCTGATGGGCTGGGTACATTCCGTCCGACAGGACATGTACAGACGGTGTCCCGAAAGCAAGGTACTATGGGCCGTACGGCACGGGGACGGGAGACACAACACACCCCGGCAGAGGGACGGTGCTCAGACGCTCGTGCTCATCAACCGCTTGAGTTTGTGAGTAACCTGGTCTGCTGAACGCCGCTGCATCACCGTACGCAAGTCTATGGCAGGGTGTAAACAAAAACGTCAGCTTCAGAGAGGTGATACTCACCGGCATGGCGCACGAGCGTGATACAGACGTAGGCGACGCGCACGTGTGCGCCAGTTGTAGCAGGCAATGACGCAACACAAACCTGCAGATGGCGTTAGGAATTTGCAAAGGCGGCCTGGAACGGAGAACGTACATGCACTCGCCGCGCCGCTCAAACCGCATCTGCGCGCCGATGTACTGACCGTCGAGCGAGAACCTGGTTATTGCATTATCAACCTTGGAAATGAACTGCACGCGCGGACTCGCCTTTGGTCGAGGCGACATCTAGCATCCCCGCCTCGCGCATTCGTACCCCAAGGTCAATAAGTCGCGCGTGCAGCCTTCTGTAAACTCATAGTCGCGCATGACTTAACAGAGCCCGAAACGAGGCAGACAGGGCGCAAAGAGTACGTGTGGGAGTTGGTACAACGGCGTGCGTAATGTGATACGATTGAGGTGACGACGGGGCAAGGGACGGAACGGCGTCGCTGGAGCGCGACACACGCACGCAGCGCAATACACGTCCCCACGAGTGTACAAACTGTACCAGCTCGCGAGAGGGTTTGCACAACTGCATGCCCGCTGCGAGGTGCACGGTACACTCTGTGTGGGGTACACCACGGTGCGGGCTTGCGCCAAGTCGCAACTGTAGTATTTACTCCGCCCGGACTTAGACCGTCCGCTCGGTGCATTTTTTTCATGCACGTGTGCGTTTGAGCCGACTATTCGGCGCGACACGTCAGCACGTTTCGTCACGTCAACGTCTCCCCGCCGTAAAAGAGAGCAAGTATGTCCCCTCAGGCCTCTGGGGATCACATACTGTATTGTGGAGAGAAGTTCCTCACGGGTGCAAGGCGAACCTGGCACAAATGTTGTCTACACCAGAGATCGGAAATCCTTGTACGTGTCCGCACTCGCTCGACCTCAAGGGCGAGATGCCGTGAACTCTCCGTAGCTGCAGTACTACTGTACAATTGAGCATGATTTCCCCGTGCGACGAGCGTTGAGTACGTTGAGTTTCGGCGAGAGCAGGCTGCCGTTGTCATCGGTTCCTGGAGGCTGTGTCAGTACACATGGGATGCACAGCCCGGCGCGTCGCGCCAACATCTCGGGTTGCGGTTGTGCCACCGCATCTGACTCCGCTTTAGTGTCTTGTACATCGCCTCACCAGTTTTACGTTACTACAGTTGTACTACAGCTCGATAAAACTGGTGGATCTCTTCTATTCCAGTAATTGTCTTCTAGACAGTTGCTTGCGCTGCAACCGAATTTCACACGCGCGGGATGTCCACGCGGTGCAAAGCACCGCCTCGATGCCCGGATTCAGAAGAGTGGGCACGCGCGTCGCGCGGAGTCTCAATCGCACTCAACCTCCTTCAACCACCACCACCTCGCCCGCTTAGCACTCCACCGTCGCGCCGCCATGCGCCCGAGTCGAGCCCGATCGCCTTTGTGAGCCCGCGACCGTAATGGGCGTCTCGCCAGCGACATAACCGCACCGCGCCAGCTGGCACAGTTTGTGCACTGGCGCGGTCAGCCTCGAGGCTGGCACAGTTTGTGCACCTCGAGGCTGTAGGCTGGCACAGTTTGTGCACCTCGAGGCTGTGCAGCGCGTCGTCCGTCGCTTCTTGAGCCATATCCCGCTCCAGTAGTCGTTCGAGCAGTCGCCGCTTCGACCTGCTGCTGTTACGCCTCCGCGCTCGCCTTCGGCCGTACACGCACTCGCCCAACTCTCTGCCGCGCATCCTCCGCCTCCCCGCATGGTCCCTCGCCCCGACATGCCTGTGCTTGCCGGCTGCCTTGAGCCCTTCACACCTGGACGTACAACGCCCAAAGGGTGCGCGCCCCCACTCGGCCGCGCTGGACCCCGCACCGCGGTTTGCGTCGTCGTCGGCAACCATCAGCAATAACCATCCCTGACTGGTACGTCTTTGCACTGTTTTCTTTACGTACTATTATTTTCGTCCAACTCACGCATGCCGGTTGCTCAGGTCGCCCATACTCGCTGGACGCTCGGTCAGCACGTATTTTCGAACAAGTGCATACGCAAGCAGTCGCCACCCAACACTCCGTCCGCCTTACCTTACGACTACTCGATTTACCGCGTGATGTGCGTCCCCCCGCTCTGCGGATCGGCGGCTCGCTTTGTGCCTGCCCGCAGAACGAGCACGCTCGCGCTCGGGGCGGCGCACGGCATGGCTTCAACCTCTCGTAACACGCTCTGTGCGGGCGATAGTGCACATGCGGTTTTCGGTTTCTTACACCTCGTCACGACGCAACCACACTCGACATCATCGCCAGTTCGTCCACCTGCGGCTATACCTAGGAGTTCGGCGTCGCCTTCACGTTGCAGCAGTTACACCCTGGTAGCAAACCGTGGCAGAGCGTGTACTGTACTCTTCCAAGACCCTGAGCGGCGCCGAACCCGGTCGGCGTGCGAGCGGTTAGGGGCGGGCGGTGTTCTCTGCGCATAACTACCCGGTGTTAGATGAACGGACGCTCCCTTTGCCGCTCCTCGGCGCTCATTTGGGTTCTCGGCACTCCGTTCTCATCTCCGTATGCAATATCTCAGCTCTATGTACGGACGTGTAGTTGGCATATGGGACGTATTCTGAGGACCAGATACTCTTCTTCGTATCTTCTATGGATTTCTTTTGAAATCGGTCCGTGGACTTCTCCGTGAAGTCGGCTGCGAGACTTCAATTTTGAAGTCATTACATACATTAGATAGGACGGTCTCGGGTCGAATTTTGTTGACTTACGTCTCGCGATTTTGAGTACATAGTTGCGACTCTGTATGTACATTCTCGGGATGTGCTCTCGCGCATTCTGTGGACATGTCCCACATTTAGGGGACATGCGTAATGCAAAATGCGAGACCATTAAACTTGAAAGTGACTGGCCGGCCTAGCCCACTTATGTCAGTAGTGGTACACATTCCATCCTCTGCCGTCTCCACGAGCCACTGGATCATGATCGACAGTCGACATGGCCTAGTACATGCCAAGCTCACATTCGTAAACCTGACCACGGTGTTCGAAGCAAAAGTGAGACGCTTGAGCGCTGATCGGTCGCTGTCGACGCTGTCTCATAGGCAAACGTGTTGTGCATAGGGACTTTCCCGGGTGTTACTGGGATATAGTACGATCCAAACCAGGTCGAAGAAAGGGGAAGGACGGTGAGCAGGCGAGCTGACCGTGTGGGATTCATTTGGTTAGTACTGTTACTGAATCCGGGACTGTCGGGTACATAGAGGCGGGACAGTGTGACTAGCGTCCTCATTTGTTTACCACGGAATTCACCCATCGTTTGGGTATCAGAAGAGACATCAACAGAGCGAGTGTCACGAGCGAAATATGTTCAAAGGGCTTCAAGTTAGAGAGTTTGCGCAGACGTCAGTCACGTCACATTGCGAGTGGGACCATATTGCAAGAAATCTATAGCGCAAATCACACTGCTGTGATCAACTATAATTCTTGAGACCTTGTCCACGTTGTCCGGCGTCGGAGTCAGTCCGAGCCGCTTCTTGCCTTCTACCATCATCATCTGAGCAGCATGCCGACCTCCAGCGACCAAAGATGGCTGCACCGTCGCCTGAATCCCTATTACTGCTGTATCACAGCGCGCTCCTGGCTATAGCGTAGCGCATCTGTGCATCACTCGCGAAATGTCCATGCTCGTGCGCGCGTCTGCTATATCGCTCGACGCATGCGTCCACCGCTGCTGGCACCGCGCATAAGCTGTAATCATATGGTGCGGTTTTTCTGCTCACCTGCGTACCGGGGAGTTTCTGATACCTCATCACAGCAGCGAATTGTTCTATGGTCCTGGCCCGGGACGACTGTTTCCAAATCCCACGGACACAGACCAAGCTCGTGTACACTCACGCGATGCTCTGAACGCACAATGCATCCCAAGCCCTTATGCACCTGCCGAGTATAAGTGCAGCTTCTCTGGAAATGCAACCACGCTTCATCGACTGGGGATTATGGCGCTGCATGCCGCCACGGCGTACTCATCTCCCTGAAAGCGCGCGCCTTCCCTATTACAGTTGAATCCGAAGGGAGGGCCAACGCCTCCTACGCCTATCGCCGTTCCCGTTGACGTTCGCGAGGCGACCTGCATGGGGCGACGCCGACGGACTCGTGGCAATCGCTGTCTACAGCTTCGGTTATACGTCGTCCGGCTGGAAATGCGCTCTTTATCGGCCAGATGACGAGCCCCGTCGTCGGCGTCGCGCTCTGAACGTACCCAGCTCGTCGCGCCGTGCGACGCCAAGACTCCGCGCAGCCGCGCTCGTGCTCGTGACGGACCTGGCCTTTATGGATGATGGACCAATACTGACAGCTACCTCGGCATATGGAATAGTGGACGTACGAAGCTCAGTGCATGCGGCGATTTGGATTGTTACTCGGTCTGTGCACGGCTCCGCGACATCGCAAGCTTTTTCGCGGGTACCATCTTCCCCACCTGCACGTCGTCGCCGCGGAGGACGAAGAGCATTTTCGTTGTCGATGTTCCTCTCGTCCTGCGTATGCGGAAAAGGTCCCCACTCTCCGCCAGCTTGCGAGGTTTGAAGACCGGTGCATATCCTGTCGTGTCTTCCGTTGTACTCTGCAGACCTGCTCCGCGAGTACCAGTGGGCGCAGCGGACACCCTGAAAGCAGCGTCTACGTCCTACGCGGGGTACGATATGGACGGATCCCTGACTGCCTGTCCAACACCCCGTATTCGATGCCCAGCTGCGAGCTGCTCGTTGTCATCGTCCGCGCGCGGTGTCCGGTCGTATTGCATCACGATTCCGGTGGCTCTCGTCTCGTTCTAGAGGTTCGCAGGTATCTTTCCGCACTTTCCATGCCGTATTCTGACTTCGCGATGTCTACAGAACGGAGTGATCGAGGCCAAGACTCGGGGCGGGCCGACTCGTCGCGCATCTCTGTCTCTTGTACCACCACCACGCCTAGCAGCAGCAGAATGTCGGACAACGTCGAACAGCCTACTGCGAAGTCGCGCAGCGTCCATAACCGGTACGTAGAACCTTGTACGCGCGTCAGGACCGAGCAGCTGACGCGACTTCGCATCGCACAGGACTGGCGCACTCGTTCTATCCGACGCCAACGTCTCTAGAGGCTCGCAAGGCTCGTCGCCTGCGTCTGCGCCGCCGACGCTCGGCAAGCGCAAAGCTTCTGGAGAGCTGGACGAGCGTCGCGGCAAGCCTCCTTACCCCTATTCCGACGCGCTCCAACCTGCATTCGACGCCGAAGCGCAGCTCGATGTCAAGGACGACTTGGACCTCTCCGACCTGGTTCTGCACTCGTTTGCCCCGCCGGTGGAAGAGAGCGCTGTGGTCGAGGTCGCTGGCGCTCGCCGCGTCGTTACGAGCGTGAAGGAGCTCGTCGCTTTCACCGCGCAGAACGCGGACCTGGGCGCTGTCATCGACGTCAAGATTGGAGGCTTCCTCGAGCTCGACAATCTGTCCGGCATACTTGAAGCCCTTGTGAAATGTCTTGCGTCGTCGAACACCATCGCCATCAAGTACCACATGCCCATGTCGTCCACAGACCGCAAGACGTTGCGCGCACCGCTGGATTTGCTGCTCGACATCGTCCCCGAGAACCTGCGCTCTGTCGATTGGGACGTTCCGCACGGCAAACGTTTCCCCTTCTCGCCGCGCTCGCCGAACCTGCACCGCGTCCGCGCCCAGCTGTCCGACCTCGCGCTCGCGATGGAGCAGACAGACGAGGCGTACACGAACGTTACTTGGCTTGACATCGTGGACCCGGGCATGACTGACAACGCGGTGTTTTACTCTGTCACGACGCTCGAGGAAGTCGCGCCGAACGTCCGCACGCTCCGCCTTTCCTCCGCGCTCAAAGATCGCAAAGTCGTTCCTACGAATGTCAACCTCCTGGCGCTCGTACTCGACCAGCGGCGCGGCTCCGCGGGATGGGACAAGAAGGCACTCTGGTGCACGCTGAAGAACCTCAACGCGCTCCGCATCCCCACAATCGCCGTTCTTCACCCCGTCGCAGACCTCCTCTCCGCCGTTCTCGCAGAACAGCGCCGGTCCATCGCCCATATCCTCATGCTGCAGGACCGTCTCTGTCTTCGTTTGCTCGGCGGACAGCGTCATCGTTGGCTCTTCACAGGTGTCGGCATGCGCGCCGTCGAAGAACTCGTCGCGTCAGATGTATGGTCGTCCCTCCGCCACTTAACGATCCACAACCGCCAAATCGACTCCAACATCAAACGTCTCTTCGCCGTATCGCCCAAAGCGCTCGAAGCGCTCACGGTTATCGTCACTTCCAACACTCCCGAGCCTCCCTCTGCGAACTTCTTGCTTGCTCCGACTGCGAGTAAGGGCTGGCATTGTCCGGCGCTCAAGACGTTAACGATCACAGCTAAGATATCTGACGCGCTTGAGACGGACGGGGACCTGCTTCCTGAGCACAAGATCCCTCAGACTGTCCGGGCGGGTGAGCGTCCGACGATAACGATCAGGGAGGTCGAGGCGTTCCTCTCGCGACATCGGTTGAAGAAGAAGAGTCTGCTGAGGGTTGTCATGAATGGTGTTGATTTCGCGGAGGGGTGGGAGGAGGCGGAGGATGTGATTGGGAGTAAGGTTTATAGGTTGGTTCGGATTTAGTCTGTCGTGTGCGCCACCGTATTTCCGCTTGGGCTTCGTGGATTGTGTGTATTGTCTGTATCGCGTTTGCTACTTGTATCGTCCGTCCTGATTGCATCGTCTGTCCTGCTTGTATCGCACGTGCCGCCTGTACTCCTGCTCTGTGTATCGCTCGTCTCAATCGCGCAACTGTTAAGCAATACCTATGCTACTGTGATTGCATTCAGGTACGACTACGTGTCGCTGGCCTCCTCAAGGTCATGTGCAAGTGCGGCTCGAGCGCGGGTAACTTACCAGGAGGACAACACGATTCAAAGACCGCTCCGCTCCTTGTTCTCGTCCCCGTCCGTCGGTCTTTGGACTTGTCATTCTAACGCACCCTTCACATACCTACCCACGACCGCGATGAGTTGAATCCACTATGGACACCGCTTGCGCTATTTGGTCGTACCTCTGAACAGCACAAAATCGACATATTGCTCTATTCTGCTTAATCTTGCGCAACCGACTTCCGCGCTTCATATAGCACTTAAACCCTCAGAGCGGCTTAAATCTATCCGGATAATTCTGCGTTCCCTCTATGGGTTGTGTTTCAGCGCGTATGATGGATTCTGGTGTTCTAGAGAAGCACGCATCGACGTTGTGACCGCCATTCCGTCCAGGAACCGCGCGTGCTCCTCGTGCATACGCTCGCGCTCACGGCATGCACACTAGGTATCCTTTGTTGAAGCATCGATGGATGCTCACTATGGAAATTCGCCAGGCGGCGCATTCCAGGAAGGAGGGACGATGTGGTACGTTTCTGCCTTGCGTTGTTGCTTCTGTGTACGCCTAACATTCATTGCGCAGGCGACTTACGACCGACGGAGTCCCAGGATTTCGCTAGGTGAATCGCGTAACGTCTGCGTTATGAGTCGGTGCTTCAGGCCGCGTCGCAACGGCGACAACAGCACATTCAGCGTAAACGCCGGCGATGAACACATGGCCAAACCGTACAACGTCTGATCATCCATTCACCGTATTGTTCGCTTACAATCCCCGCCGTTTCACGCGCTGTATCGTTGCGTTCATCGTGACAATGCACGCGGTCATGCCCATCGGCCGCGATAATCCAGCACCCGGCTCGTTGTGCCACCCAGTGCTCGTGCCACCTTATAAAGGTCGCACATCCAACTCGACGCTTTGTACCCTCTTTTCTCCATTCATCGACCATGAACGCCCTTCCTAGCGCACTTGCTCTGGATCCAACCGCCATTGCCAGTATCGCGCTCTTCGCGACTGGCTTCGTCGTCGGTTCTGCCTTTCGTCACGTTCGCGGCGCGACATCTGGGACAGGCCCTGCCCGCGCGAGGTACGTGTCGAAGTTTAACCCACGAGCGCTCTAATTGAGCGTGCTTTCAACGCAGGAACGCGACACAGACAGAGCCAGCGTCAACGCCGACGCCGACGCCCATGGACGTTGACTACGACTATGGCTCGGACGGCGGCGAGATCACCCGTGTCCTGGACACCCTCCGCGAGCAGCGCGTTAACACTACTTGCACCTGGCGCCGCGCCGGTCTCCTCCTTCTCTCGCCGCCGCCCTCCCGCACGCTCGCGCAGGAACTACTCGGTCCGCTCCAAATCGTCCGCATCGGCGAAGTCTTCGAATGGCTCGAACCCTTCCCCTACGCGACGAATGACGATCTCGACGGAACGACGACGTTGCAGAAGTTGTTGCAGACTCTATTCCTCGAGATGGCGAAATGCGTGCGTATCCCGCCGCGGAGGAGCTTGGAGACTCCGAGGAAGAGGACGAGGTTCTTGGACGGGACGACGCCTGGCGTAGATGTGGATTTCAGTACGCCCTCTACGCCGTCGTCTTCTTCTTCCTCGAGACGATTCGCGGGGCATACGCCTGGGATACGCAGCGCGCTCAGAAATTCCGCCACCGCGAAGGGTTACAACTCCACCTACAACACGCCCACGTCCGTTGCATCTTCGTCCTCATCCTCCTCGTCGTCGACCTCTACCGCGAACAGCGTCGTTTCCGCGCGCATGCTCCCCCCGCCCGTGCCCGTCTTCCGTCCCACTTCGAGTCCTCTCACGCCAGCATCCACCCCCACCACCGTTCGTGCACGTCGCGCCTTGATGCTACGACCACCAACGCCCGGCTCCTCGCCGTTGAAGCGAACCTATGCGTTCTACGAGGCCGATACCGACGAGGAAGACAGCGCGGCAGGTGATGAGAACTCGCCGCTGAAAAACAAGGGTGCCGCGGGTGTCAGTCTCAGCGCTGGCCTTGAGCGGACGGAAATGGCTGGCGTGACTGGGCCGATCAGCACCCCAACGAGCGCCGCCATTTTCGAGGTACGTTCCAACTTATACTTGGAGCAAGATGTTAACCCAGGCCGTAGGTCGCGCCGCTCTCGTCCGAGTCGCAACGCGCGCCGCTTTCTGGTCAAGCGTCCGCTTCCGCTGTCGAGTCGCCTTCGTCGTCTGCATCTGGATCGCCGACGCTGACCGGCAACTCTTCCATCGAATCGAATGACTGACGGACCGTGGTTTCGCTGTGGACTTGGACAACTACTAGCCTCTGTCGCGCCGCCGCGAGTACCGATTTGTATCTTCTACGATTTCTACAAGCTGCGAGGTAGAAATCTCAAAAATCTGCTCGGGTTTACATACAACTTGCACGAATTGTACTTCGCTCTCGACAAAACGTTATACCACTGCTCGGGATCCGTGTACTGTGGAAGCAGCAGGACAGACGATGAAGTATCTTGTGACGGGCTGTGAAGATTGAACTCATCGGATGGCACTGTTTAAGACAAAGGTTTCAGCCAGCAGATGAAGAAAGCGATGTGCCAACTGTGGGGGCTGTTCGCTTTCATATGCGGCGTACTTAGACGAGACGAGGGCGCTTGACTCGGACGCGGTAGCAACGGCCTGTCATAGACAATGACTGGTGTGTACCGTACGCGTGACTGAAGGCGAGAGTCTGCGGGAAGCACACGGACACCGTGCAGTCCTCAATGTTTCATGCTTGTAATCTCGTTTGTGAACAGGGCGGGGGTCCGGCCCGTTCGCGTGATGCGGGCGTTTGCTCGGGATCTGAAAGTTGGGTTGACTCTTGTTCCCGTCCGTCATCATGATCCTGCCTGTTCGCCAAGATCGACGCGATAGCCTCCACAAGGACGTTCAAAATATCCTTATGGATACCGTCCCGGGTTCTGGACGCCATAGGTGCGCACGGATGTCCGCATTACAATGGGCCACGACCACTGATTGCACAATCCAACGTGCAGTTACAGCAGCTTGTCGGACGCGCGAACAACGATCTACGAGCTTGTGCAACAGGCCCTGCAGGAATATTCCCGGGAAATGAACGACCGTGCACCAGTGAATAATCTCCCTGCAGAGATTTTCGTGGACATTCTATCCTACACATCGTTCCGCGACGTAGTTGCCGCCTCCAGAGTCTGTCAACTGTGGCGCACGACAATTAACGATACCGCGTCTCTGTGGGCCGTCATGATCAGCTCGCTTCTGTGGGCGTACGAGAGGCCGGGATACGAGTTTCTCCGTCGCACAAAGGATGTGCCGTTCGACCTCAGTCTTCGCATCCGGAGACCCGATTCCGTGCAAATTCTCCAGGAACATCTCCCGCACATCAAACGGCTCACGTTGACGCTCGAATGCGACTACGATGCACCGATGCACGTTATCGACGAGCTCATGTACGCGCTCCGTAATCCCGCTCCTCTGCTCGAGGAGCTCTGCATCTTGTACCAGAACTCACCGGGTCGCCGTGCCTTCCCGACTATTCCAATCGATGTATTCGCGGGGGTGTCTCCCCGGCTTCATACTGTGACAGCCATTGGGATCCGCCTTCCCTTTCACCCGTATGCTGCATTCTCTAACGTACAACGGTTCATCTTCCGTACCCCCAATCGGATATTGGGCACGGATACGACCCTATCTGCTATCGAAATGGTGCAGAACATTGCAGGATATCGAGGCCTTCGTCACCTTGCTGTACTTCAGGAACCACAGCATCCATTCCAGGTCGGGACCGCGGACGATGAGGCGCTGGTACTAGCGTTGCGAGACATTGGACCCCAGCTTGACAGTACTCACTGCGGAACCACTGAAATATATTGAATGCTATAGCTCAGGAAAGAAGACATATTCGGTGCTACCTTGAGACAGACAGATGATCAATCCCGAGCTCAAGAAATGTCGAGGTACATTTGCAATCGTCCGTGGACAGGACGAGATGGTCGGACGAGTTGAAGCTATCCGTATCTTGATAGCCGGACTTTCCCGACCGCAAGACTTGTCCTAATTCCTCACGCGTCTGAAGCTATCCCCACTATATAGCTGCACTATCTGGTCGTTCACCGCAAACAACACGCTATTTACGCGTCGCGAGAGGTTACAAGTCCGCAAACGCCCCTTGGCCTCCTACTTTTCAGTTTCGCCGCCACATCGCTCGTCGCGCCGTTTCTGTCGCGTCGCGCGCTCGTCCAGCGCCAGCATTGCGCACACGTCGTCTAGGACAGCCACGTGCGCTGCTGTATGGTCAGGAGTGTGGGTTAAAGACTCACAGCGAGCTCAGGATGGTTGTTGACCTTGACGTCGAGCGCGGCAAACCTTTCGTCTACAAGCCGGAGCAGACGGGCGTTCTCGTCCCGCAAGGTGCGCAGTTCGTTCTGATGAACATCCAGCTGCGTACTGACAAATTCGAGTTTGCCTCGCGTTTCCGCTACATAGAGCTAGTTGCGATTCGTCAAACGCTTCGTAGAACTCGGCGCGGCCGACGATTGTGGTCGCTTCCGCTTCTTCAATCGGATTACCGTCAACGGTGCGTACTCACAGTGGAGGGTTGACTCAACAGACCATGTCGTGCTCACGTTTCTGCACTTGTTCCACCTCGTCTCGTCGTGCGTCGCGCTCATGCAGGACCAGCAGGTCTGAACGCTGGACGCCGCTACCGACGCGCCGTGCGATGCGGAGCCAGACGTCGAGGGTGTTGGACAGCAAACCAGCACGCAAGGAGGGCCCGTGTTTATGCTCTGCAAGTGCGGACACGCTCGGCGCGCATGCGACTGGTGCAGGTGGCCGTCTGGTACGCGAGACCGTGCTCGTCAGGAATTGCTTGCTGATAAGGTCCAAGGCCGTTTTACGCAGGTGCGCCGTACTGAACTGAACGTAGGTCGCTGCTATGGGCGGCATGTCCGCAATGATTCCTATCAAGGGAGACGAGGCGGCAAACAAAGCTGCGATGAACAGGATCCTCGCCGACAAGCTGCGCGAGATTACCGCTGGACACGACGGTAAGCCTCCTTCGCCATGGCTTAAGGCATTTCTCTGACCCCACGCCACAGGTTCCTGGATCGCTCATCCTCTCATAAACAAGATCGTCTTCGACAAGTACATGCACGGCCCGAACCAGGTGCGTCGTCTACGCTGCCATGGTTCTGTTCTGACCGCGTTCCTGCACCGGTTCATAGTACTCATATGCTCGCTGCCCATACTCCATCTGCGGCGGTGCCTGTCGACGTCGCAACGGCGGTCGCGACGTCTCCGGTGGCCCAGGCGTCGACCCGCGGCTGTTTGGCGTGTTCGGAAACTGGTGGTGTTGCGCTGGCGGACGCGTGTCGGTCAGAGGAAGCCTGCCCTCGTAGCCGTATACGTATTGGTTTTGCAAAGCAGTACCCGTCGTGTAGCCATAGGCCCGTGTGGACGTTTCTTGTACTTAGTGCGCGCGCGGGGACTTGGTGAAATCGGAACAAGCTGCAAATAACGTGGAACTGTTTAGTGGAGTGCAAAGCTATCAAGAGTTCAGAGTGGTCAGATGGAGGTGAAAGCTCGATCTGTCGTAGACAGACAGGTCAAGCACCTGTCGGCGGATTGCTCGGGATAGGCCATGTGTTTCGAGCTGTCTTGCGCAGGATAAGATCACCACCTTAAGTCAAGATAGCTACAATTATTATGTCGGTCTCGACGGTATCCTGCGGGAGATAGGTCGGCTATCCGAAACTCAAGACAGGCTCTGGATAGCGCCATAATCCTGAGCTACACTGTTCAATATATTCCGGGCGTTCCGCAGTGAGTTTGGATTGCTCCTACTTCCCGTATTTGCCGTTCCTTCTGGATTCCTTGTCCGACTCGCCGCCGAAGCTGATTGCAATCCACTCTGCAACATCTGAATTTCTCTCGGACCAGTGGATGCGCCCCGATGTCTCCATTATCGGTCTGAGGTTTGCGACTCGCGGCAGCCACGATACTGCTATCGAGGCTACGGA